>JAPDSC010051176.1:9986-37120 GCA_026290005.1 Latrodectus geometricus | reverse complement strand
TTTATTAGGGTATAAAAATCATAGTATATTTAACTGCATATTTTCTTATTTCACTGTACTTCGTGCATTATTTTGCAATTTATATATTGCAATAGATGTTGTAATTGTTAACTATATTCAAAAGTGCCTAATCTATTAAACAACTATTATTTGAAAATAAATTTATAGTTTTTACTTAAACTATAAATTATGGAATTAGAAAATAATCTATAAACATAATTTTATGTTACACTATATCATTGCTTTGTGCTTTAAGTATAGAGCATCTTTTCACTGTTTTATAACTCGTAAAATTTTTATGAAGTGTGTTGATTTATACTGTTCTTATTTTGGTATAAAATTGCATTTTAATTTGAAAACATGTATTTTGAATTTATTTGTTTATAATTATAATTAAATGATTTATTTTGAGAAAAAGAAATACTACATTTTAATTTAAAAATGTTCTAAGGATATCTATCTCTGACTAGTACTGCATAAATACTTGTGATATTAATAATAAAATATTTAATTGATTGCTTCTAAAATATTATTAATATCAGTTCATATCAATTGGCATTTTCGAAAATAAAATTTACTAATTAAATTTCATAAAATCTTCCTTTGAAAATAGAATTTAAATCATATAAATAAACAGTGGTATCAGATATTATTGCACAATAGGCATGAATGCCTAAAAAATACAAAAATTACAATATGGTTTTATTAATTTCTTAATATTAAAATATTAATGGTGTGGTTACAGTTTTAGAAATTTTTTAAAAAAAATCATATTTTATTAGTTTTCTCTTTAATTTAAATGGAGTTTTGAAGAAACAGAATTATTAATGTTTTGCTGGTACCAATTTGCCACCTGAATAAGAAGAAAGAAATACTCTTGGTTGATTAATATATATTTACTTGGAAAAAATATAACCTTAAAATTGAAAACAAAAATAATAAATTTTTAAATTATCAATAAAATATTCTTTTTTATATCATGTTAAAAGGGGGGGAAAAGAACTGATAAAATTTTGTATAGTAATTTTTTATGTAAACTTTTTTATGTAAATTTCTTCTGCCTCTGAAACCTATCAATTGAATGTTAACTGAGTGGTTGACACTTCAGAATAAGGAGTGGTTAACACTACAGAATAAGATACCTACAGAATAATACTTTTATGTAGGTTTGATTCCCTCCTCAAGTGTGAATCTTTGTAGTGATCAATGTCTGTTTAAATTATAAGTTCCATTGAAATTATCCCACATGTACAGAAAATGACCACATAACGATAAATAACCAGTCAAACAAAACCAGATTAATAGTTTTGTCTCCAAAAAGATAATTGTGCAAAATAGTGAAACAATTTAATTTTTTATTTTATTGTTGCTAAAAATTCAATTAATAAACCAAGATATAAGAATGTTTGTATGAAAACAAAATGTTTCCAAATATTTTATTTATTGATTTCAGTTTATTTGTTTTTATATTTTTGCACTGAAATTTGATAATTTTTCTTAATACTTAATATTTTTTTTATTTGTTAGGGATGTTTTTAATTCATATCCTAATATACATTTTACACAGATTTTCTTTTTCTCATAATAAATTTACATGCATAAATAATAAACATCTTTACAGTATGTTTCTATGTTTTTTAAATAGTTTTTACAGTACCATGTTTGAAAGTCAGTTCCATATGTGCCTTGAATTTCCCGCACAAACAAGATATATTATTGCATTTCCCCTTCTTTGTTCTCACTTCATGCATTGCACTCATGAACTTTGCCCTGAAGAAGTTAGTAGTTGAAACTATACTTTTAAACTAAATATTGGATGAAAATAATTATTCTGTGCCATAATTCCTTATAATATTTTATATTTAAAGCGAATTCATATTGGAGATAGAAGCTTAACAATGATCAATGGTTTTTTGGATGAAATGTCAAAAGAAGCAAAGGACATAATTACAACATTGTGTGATGAGCAATGTATTCTTAGTGATAAGGTAAGCATAGTTTATTTTTGCATGTTCAGTTAACATTTCTTTAATATCACTATAATTCTAATCAGACTTGTTTCTATTTAAATTTTATTTGCATGATTAAAAATAAATGCATTTCATTTGTCGTAGATGATTCTAATGGCATTGAAAAATATTATTGTATAATATAACATATTATTATATTATTATATAGATTTATAATATAACTGAGTTTTTCATATTCTAACCACATTTATAATCTTGAGAAAAATTAAGTACTTATGCTCTTTTAGTAGCTTATTTATTTTTTATTTAATGAGTCTGGATTTATTTTATATTTAAAATTCTAAGCTTAAATTTGTTGTATATATTTTTTATTTTCATAATTTTTAATTCATGTAATATATTTAATTAAAATCTTTTTTATTAAATATGCTACATGAATTTGATTAATTACATTAATAATAAAATTCATTTTGTAATTTTTTTAAACTTTATTACTTAAAAAAATATATGAAAATTTAAGTTATTAAGATTTTTCACAAATGTCTTTGAATATTTTTTATAATAAATATAAAATTTTTTTCATTTCAAAAATATTTAAAAATTAAAATTTTGTGTTTTCTTTCAAAGAATTTATTTTAATGAATCTTCTGATTAATCTCTATTTTTTTTAGCTTTTACCTAAACATTGTGCTCAATTGATTGCACAAGTTGTAAATAAACGAAGGGATAAGAAAAATAAAGTTGTATCTGAGCCTGGCAAACCAGGAATGGAAAGTTATCGAAAAACAAGAGAAGATCTTACTACGTATGATAGTTATATATTTTCTATCTAAAAATTAAATTGTTTTTTTATTAACTGGAAACTTAAACAAATACCACAGAGAATTTTATCAAATGAAATCGAAATGTGTAAAATATTGAATATATGCTTGTATGATTGAAAGAAAAAAATGATGTTTAATAGTATTGAAATAACTGTAATGATACCTAAATGTTTTTAAGTTTAATTTTTAAAATTGTATTAGACGGTCATGAATAAACTAATATGTTTTCTAAATATAATAAAGTAGACATAAGTGCAAATTAGATTTATGAATCTGTTATAAATCATCAATGATAATTTTGTTGAATTTTCTCCCAATTTAATTATATTTAACTAAATAAATAAAATAAAAATACTTAATTGCTTTCTTTGTAACACTTGTAATCTTGGTTCTTAACAACTTTATTGGCCATTATGGAAAAGCAATTATGTTTCATTTGGTGGGGCAACCACATCAAAGAAACTATTTTGCCTTTTTGAGGGCAATAGGTTTCCTTCAATTTATTTAAATTTTAAAATTGTAATTCCCTTTGTTTTTATTTTACTATAATACTAAACTTTAAACTGAATATTTTTACGTTGTTTTTTGTATTCCAAGTTGATTTTAATGTTGCTTGAGTTTTCTACAATATATGAATAATTTATAGAAACAAAATTTTGATGCAGCTCGTCCTTTTATGACTTAGTGCCAGAAAACCCAACCGACCAACTATGGAAAAACAATTCATTTTTTGCATTATTTCAAAAGTATTTTGAACTTATATTTTGGTTTGAAAATGTATCAAATTGAAACACTGGAATTTTAGTATTAGTGTGCTGGAAGTGAATGGTATGGGTTGTTAATAATTGAATCAGTGAATAATTGAATTTGTATTTTTTAATTCTTCTGCAAGTGATGATTAGGTGAGTGTTTTTACTTTATGTATTACTCAATAAAAAGTGCCATAATAAATTACATAAACACAGTGCTTAATAAATTACATAAATGTAATAATTTATGTAATTTATTAAGTATTAGATACAAATATTTGACAGATGTATTTAGGTTTACTGTGAATTGTTATCCTGGCTAATTAGAAATTCAAGTTATCATAAAAATCTATATTATTTACATTATTGATTTAACTTTGTAGTCCCCAGTTTTCTCCAGGACTGGATTGTGTTAACATTGATGTTTTTAAAGGTGGTCGCCACCTCCAGGTTAATTAAAATCCGCGTTTTCATAAAGATGTATGTTATTTTGGTTATTGATTTAGCTTTATTGGCAGTTATCTCCTGGACAGATTGCTTGACATTTAGTTATTTTATGTTTTATAATATGTAATCTTTGTGAAGTTAGTTTCTAGTTATTAGTTTTGCAATACTTCTATAGTAAGTAAGTATAATGAAATATTTAAAATTTTTATATCTGAAATCCGAAACAGCTCAAAATTAATATGTTTGAGCTGTTTCGGCAAGATAATTGCAGCGCTTGCCATTTGAATATGAAATTGTGCCAAATGCATACTCTCTCGTATGGTTTCACCAACAAGTCTTTTATTAATTTAAGAGTTAAGCATTATGTTGATATCAAAAATTTATGATGGTTTATCATAAACTTTTGTTACTATATTATTTGCATAGCATGATACTTTGCTTTCTAGTTTTTACTTTTCTGCTATTTGAATTCGCCATGACTTGATATTTTTTGAAAATTATAAAATAGTATGTTTTTTATTATGTTCTTCAAAAAATTAAATCTTACATTGAGTTATAATATTTAAAATTATCTTAATCATCGAGTGGAAATCCATATTTTTTACTATAACAAAGTTCAAAAATATTAACATTCAAAATAAGGAACAGGAAAGAAGATAAATAATGACTATATTTCTGTTTTAGCATATTTCAATTCTTCTCATTTTAATTTGTTAAATTATTATTTTTTATAAAAATAATTTGGGAATTAAAAATAAAACAAAGTGAAATTATTGATTATTTTTAAATGCACATTATAAAAAGTATTATAATAAAGAAGAAATGCAGCATCAAGTGTGTTAAAGGTTTTATAATTCTCATTGTTCTCAGGTTTGTAAGTTTTCCTCTTAAAATGTTATGTAAAAGCAAAAATAATGTAGTTATAAATAAATAATTTCACTTTTAATACATTCTTGGGTTTTTTTTTTTTTTTTAATTGTAGAAGTTTCTTAGAATTTTCTTTTAAAGTCATATGCATAGTTTGATTTGGTTCATTCAGAATTTTGTGTCTTATTTTGAATTATCCTAATTTTATTAATATGTACATATAATAAAATTTTGAATAGTACATACAAATATTAAACATTAAATTTTTATTTAAACTTTATTAAATTATAGTTTTTTACATTTTAAAAATGTCATTTGTTCTTTTATAAAATAAATTACCTTAATATTGGATAAATTGTATTTAAATTAAAATGGATATTTATTATATAAGTTGTGATTTATTTTATTTCTTAAAATGAAGTGTTTGATATTATTATATTTTTAATTTTTGATATTAATTTTTCAGAATGGACAAATTACATATGGCTTTAAGTGAATTAAGTTTTGCTATCAATTATTCCAGTACTGTGAATGTGTTTGAACATGCATTTGCTCCTAGAGAATACCTAACTCAGCATTTGGAGAATAGATTCAATAAGTATGAAAATTATTAAAAATATTTATCATATTTTAGAAATCCCTATTCTGCTATCATGCAGTTTAAGGATTTTCTTTTTTTTTTTTTTTTTTTTTTTTTTTTTCCTCAACAAGTGGAGAAAATATTTAAATTTTGGGATACACAAAATATCTTAGCATACATTATTTGATGTCTCATTTATTCTTTAATCTTTATTAGCAGAAAAATCACTATTGTTTATCAATTTACATATTTTGTTCTTTTTAACATTGTAATTTTTAAAGATTAAAAATTTGGGAAGAATCTTCTACTTTTTATTGAATTCAATTTTACTAAAATATTCATGTCACTACTCATATTTATTCAATATAGGTACCTTTTAAATAATAAAAAAGCCTTTTAAATAATATCTTTTAAATATACTTTTAATAATACCTTTTAAATAATAACAAATAAATCAAAGATTGATTAATATTTTCATTTCATTATTACATTATCAATATGTAATAGATTTTAAATGGGTTAATGTTGATTTAACTTAATTGTGGTGTGGTTTCCATTATATTTAAGGGTCAATTTAAAACTTTAGAATGTTTTGTTCATAATTTTTTTAAATATAACTACCTTGTATTTTAACACTTTTTTTTTCTAATTTGAGTTCAATACATAAATAAACAACTTTATAATAAATAGAAATTATTTTAGAAACTAGAATCAAAATTAAGACTTTATTTAGTAATTAAAAAAAATGTCAAAACTTTATCCTCCTGCATGTTTTTTAATTAAAAATAATAAGAGTTTTTCAGGAAGGAAATATTTCTTTTTTAAAATTTTTATTGCAATTAATAATTTAACTTGTTTTATGATCTATAATATTTCAAATTCTTCATTAAGGACTCCCTTTAATCTATTAGCTGCAAGCAGGATCTTCTACTTCTGATAATTGCTTTTGAAAATATCTACCTTATATCTACATTTATATATTTTTTCATTATAATAATATCTACATTTATATGTTTTTATTGTTAGCTTTTTGTAGATTTTCCTCTGATTATCTATTTATTTTTATGTAATTTTGATTTAGATTAAAAAATATTCAGTTAAATGATAAAACTAACTTATTTACTATTTTCTGCATTTGCACACAATGGTTTATTCAAAATAAAACTTTTACCATTTTCTAAAATTTAATCTTATTACTCTCTTTTATTGAAAAATTTTTGATACTTTTTATTCATGATTTATTCTATTTTGAATTACAGGTCTTTGGTAAAGATGGTAATGTTTAATCCTGAAACTAATGAGATTGCAAAGCCTTCTGAATTATTAACTAGTGTACGAGCATTTATGGGTGTTCTTCAGAGCATCGAAAACTATGGTAAGTTCTTTAAAAATGTTTTTTATTAGTACGTAACTTATGGGTTATTTATTATATTTTAATATCCTATTTTATCAGTGTTTCATTTATTAAGTTTGCATGTTATTAATTCTGACATTTTTCAGCATTCAATTTTAAATTTTGAACCATTTTGTATTTAAATCAATGTTTGGCAAATGCTGAGGAGCTACCATTTTATGCAGCATTAGCATGTTTTTGGTAATAAATCTGTAAAAAATAGAATTTAAGTCTATATAACTCTATAGGAATCTTGAATTATTTTATTATTTACAGTTGCAATCAATGTTTGCTAAACAATTCTATTGTTCAAGTTATTTGTTAAAATGCAATTTCTATAAAGATATATACTTCACATTAATTTTTACTTACAAAGCCAAGCATGGACTATAAATAGTCTTTAAAATATTATATGAATGAATATTTTCTTAATTGTAAGTAATTATGTAAGTTTATTGTAAATGTTTAAATATTGGCAGATTAAGTAACAAAGAATTATCTCACAATAAAAGTTTACTAAGATGAAAAAAATATTCTGCAAAATATACTGAGAATGTTAGATACTCACTATGTTTATAAAGAGATACCATTTTAATATGCAACAATGTTATATTTGGCAAGATAGACTTAATTCTTGCTAGTATTACTGGCAATTACATTGGAACAAAAATCGTTTATTCAGGAATATTTGCATCAAATTAAATGCACTGAAAATCTGTTGAATGTAGTTTGCTAAGACCACTGTCAAAAAAATAAGTTGATAAAAGGTAAATATTTAGTTTCCATCATCAATAGTTTTTTATGATATGTGTATTATGATAAATTCTATTTCATCACTAACAATTACTGTGACTATTAGCTATTTAAAAATTATCAGCAGAAGACAGATTTCATTAGGGCTGAAAAGTAACTGTAAGAGTGACTATCATGAGTAATGCTCAAACTTTATATCTTTGAGAATTTTTTTATCATAGCAATATTACAATAAAATTTTTCCTTGTGTCTATTCCATAGTTTCCAATTTTCATGTTTTACTCTCATTTTTAATCTTAAAAAATATGCGATTAAAAACTTCAAATGATTTTTTTCGGTCTTTTCTTTTTATTTTTTTACTAATTGTAAGTTTAGAAATCTACAACTAATCAAAAATTTACTTTTTAAAGAGTTCTCTATTATAGAATTACTTAAATTACATTTGAGTATTTTCTGTATTAAAAGTTTGCAGTTAGTTTAGAATTTGAGTTTTATGAAAAGAATTCAATTCCAATTTTACCAGATTTAAAAAAACTAACTTTTGGCTAAAAGTAAATTCATTATTATCAATGAGCAGTTCATTTGCTTTGAAGATTCTCTATAGTTTCTATATTTAAAAGAACTCCAGTGCTTAATAAAGAAGAAATATTTCATTAAAAATGAAAGTAAACTTAAATTTTTAGATAACTTTTTAAAGGAATATTAATTTATTAAAAATTAATAATTTTATTATTTTAGTTATAAGCATATTATGTTACCTATATATACATATTACCTATTATTTATATACATTTGTTCTAATACTTACTAGTATTAGTTAGTTTCTTTTTTCATAATTTTGTATATTTATTGTGATAGTTTCTCTCCTCAATTGATAATTATCAAGAGTTAACTAAATTTAAATTAGATTTTCATTTCCCATTCTATGAAATTAAGATTTATTTTCTCCCTTGAAATTAATTATTTCAGTATAAATCTAATTGTCATTTGTATATTTGACTTCAATTATTGATATACTTAATTGCATAATTTAACAAATTATATTTTCAGAGATCTTTGCTGTTTTAGTAAAAATAGTAAAATTATTTTATTGTGTGAATATTTTTTTAAATTTATTTTAAGATTGTTACTTTGTATTATCCATTGTTCTGCTTAGTTATTAAATTTCTTTTTAAATTATTAATTCTTAATTAAATCTGATTTTAAATTAATTGTTAATTTAATCTTTAATTTTATAGTGCATTTAGATATTACACGTGTTTTCAACAATGTATTGTTACAACAAACACAACCACAAGATAGTCATGGTGATAAAACAGTATCAAGTCTATATACAAATTGGTAATTCATTTTTATTAAGTTGAATAAGTATGCTTATACACCAAAATAAAAAGTTGACTCTTAGCAGGAAAAATTAAAAATGATTTTATTTTAAGTATTTTTTTCTAAATTTACAATAAAATTTAATTATTAATTTTTTGAAATTTAAATTTGTACATGAAAATTTATAATCATTCGTAAATTAATTTTGATGAATTTTTTCTAATTTAATATTTTGCTTTTGTGTTGCTTATAATCAATCTTTATTTTATGTTTTTGACAGAAGTACTTATATTAACAAAAGGTGGAAATATTGTTAATATTATGATGTCCATTCAATTATATATATTTAATTTATATTGTATGTTATACTATGTATCTAATTTATATATATAAAATACTTAAAGTATATATCTAATTTATATTCTTTTGGCTATACTTTTTATTTTTTTAAGCAGTTTTTAACTGTATCAGAAAATGAAACAAATCGTTTTTCAAGTTTATATAGTAATTGTTAACTATTTAAGAAGTATTGTGAAAACTGAATTAAAAGATTAATCTGGGAGTTGCATTGTGAATAATTTATTGAAAATTTCTTATTAACTGGAATAACTTATTGATGCTTTATTCAAGTTGGTATTACCCTTAATATAAATTAAACAGGAAAAGAAAAATTTGTTATTTATATTAGCTGACTTTGAGATTTTTTTAATGAAAAAGTGATCCATCTTTTAATTCAGTTTTTAGATGTCAGATCAGTTTTAAGCATTCTATTGCCTAGAGGTTAGGAAAATTAAATGCTGTACAAACTTATTGCTGATTTAAATTTCTATTTTGTTATTTTATGTCACTGAAGTTTTATGAATTTTAAAGATTAAAATTAAAAGGTTCAATCATCAAATCTTGTGATGTTATTAAGGAACTTTGAGTTGTATACTTTTATTTTTAAATATTTTTAAAAAATCATAATTTTCTTAATTAAAGTGATTTTGTTTTCCACTTGCATTTATTTTAGATTTTCTAATTCAGGCATTGCAGTCACTATTTTTTAATTTCTTGTGATAAATATTTAGTAATTTCAGTTGTGATATTTAAAAGAAACCTTAAAATAGTTAAGGTAAATCTTGTTAATTTTTTGATATTTGTTTTTAATGAATTGACATTTCTTTCCTCCTATCTCCCTACCTATCTATTGATTCTAAATAATCCATTGTTGAAATCCATTATTCTTCAAATAACTCAGTGAATTAAAAAAACAAAATGATAGAATTTACATGTGCTTATTAGAAAGTCTCAATTGTGTTGCAAGTTAAACATCTAAATAAAAATGTTTCATAATCTTTTTAATAATAGACTAATATATCTAAAATTTTCCCTCTTAACATTGACTAATTTTAATTATGTTTTCTGAAATCCAAAAACATTTTTGTATGTTTGTTGTTGTTGCCTATTAATACTTTTATATTTGTTATTTTAATTATTCAATACTTTCCTTTATAAAAATTATCACTTGTTTGCTCATTTCACACCATTTTATGCATATTATAAAATTTTATATTGTCATATAGGTATTTAGAGGCTTTATTGAGGCGTGTGAGTGCTGGTCACATTACATTTTCTAGAAATCAAAGAGCATTTGTCACACTATCTGCTGAAGGACAATTACCTTTCAGTGCTGATGAGTACTCTGATATTAATGGTATTTTCTTAATTTTATTTATGTTGAATTTTTATATCTCTTTATATATAAATAGGATCGGTAAAATGCTATAACAATATAAAATTATTTGCATATTGATAAAAACAAGGAAAGTGAAAAATTGAAAAAAAAAAATACAAATATGTGTACAATCAGAGATCACATTGGAAATCAGTATGATATAAGATTTTTTCCATAATTTATACATTTTGCTTCATTATGTTATTCTTTTTAATTAATTGTGTAAATTTTTTAAACTAAATGGTAATTTAAAAGTTAAACTTTATTTTTTTAAGAAAATTGTCTTTTCAGATTAATTTTTAAACCAATAAGAATAATGCAAGTAATTCACACAGGCTGATCTCATTATATGAAAATTTGATCTCTTTAATAATTTTCTTTCCCATTCAAATTTAATTCTGAGAAAAAAATATGAAGCTTAGCATTTTTTACATTCTGATTAAGTTTGATAAATCAAAATATATTATAAATGGGAAGTACAAAACCATTTCTGAATGTTTTTATCTAATTATTTTTTATTTTAATTTCTTGATATGCTCCTTTTTCTTTTTTTATTTATAAAACTTATTTATAGAAATTTGAAATTATGTTTATGTAAATATGATAAGCAATTTAATTTCTTGCATTTTTTTAATTTTAGATTATATTCATACTGTAGTTAAAATTTTTCTTGCAGAAAAAAAAAAAAAAAATTAATGTATGACTAAATTTTTAACAATATGAATAAATGTTATTGTTCATATATTAAGGAAAAATAGTTTATGACATCAAATGTATATGATATTTTAAAATACATGGATAAATTTTTTATTGTTTTCGCTTATGGGAACTTCTAATAATAAAATCTGTGTCAATTATATGTTTTCAAAATATTTTAGGAAAATTTGGTATTTATTATTATGAAAATGCAAAAAAAAAATTTATAACTAGGACAGTACAAGTATCAAGAAATAATAATGAAGAATCACATGCAATAGTTATAAATTTTTAAGAAAAAATTTTCTTTTGAAACAAGAGTTATATATATTATGTAGCATATTCAATAATTTTAAAAAATGCTGTTTTATTCTAAAGCAATCCGCTTAAATATCATTTTGTTATCAATCAAAGAAAAAAAATTTTGTCAGAAATATTTTAGTGATGTATCATAATGAAGATAAATATTTTATATTTAGTAGTTTATGAATGTGTTAGCTATTTGTTAAAAGATACATTACTACTTTCCTGTAAGACATGTAGGATTCTTTTGAACTATATCTCTCAACTATATCTATTCATAAAATGCTATTTTTATTATTTCAGAGCTTCGAGCCTTGGCTGAGCTTATTGGTCCTTACGGCATGAAATATCTTAATGAAAGCTTAATGTGGCATATTGCTAGTCAAATTACTGAGCTAAAAGTAAGATGTATTTTATTTTTAAATGATCAGAAAAGAAAAGAAATTGAAATATTTTTATATTTCAATATGTCATTTTTTTATTGATTATGATATGATTTTTTATAATTTAAATATTTATATTTTTCATTTTTCAAAACTGAGTTTTAATTGATTTCTTTTATCTTTCACTTACATATTTTATTTAATGCTGCCTGCCCTTTGTATACAAAAAAAATAAAAGGGCAATTGATTTTAAATTATTATTCATTTCAATAACACTTTGAACAGTTAATTTAAATTTTTAACTTTCTGTTATTAATAAACAATTTTCTTAACTAGTAATTACTTATATAGTATAACTTGTCAAGAGGAAACATGATGTAAGAAAAGGATAAAATTTCTTTTCTCAAACTAGTAAATAGAAAAATGTTGTATTTTTTTTTCTTTCTTTCTTTTTTACTAATTTAAAGATTTTAAATGAATATGTATTCAGAAAAAAAAATGTTAACTACATTTTCAAAAGGCGTTGATTGAAGAATTAGTTACTTTTTAAAAATTTTTATGAAATATTAGACTGTTTTCTTAATTTATTGATATTTGATTTTTTTGCAATTTATTTTTATAATGATTTTACTTTATGAATGATTAATTTATAATTTTCATTCTCCAAACATTATGTGTGTAAATTCCTCGCTATTTAAATAAAATGCAGTTATAATTCATTTTTAATAAACATGTAAAATTTCCTCTTTAATGCAAAGAATTTTGTACTTTAAATTTATCTACACTTTTTAATTACATTTATACCATAAATTTAACTTATGAATTAGGAATAGTTAAAAATTAATATATTTGTATATTTTGTGTTAAGATTTTCATAATATTTTTTGCATTTATTTTTTAAAGTATTAAATATTTTCAATGTGTTATATATTTTTATCAAAATGTATTTTTTAATCAAAAGTATTTTTTCTTCTTTTTTATATAATTTTTGTAAAGAAATAAGTTTTGCACAAATTAATTTCCATTTTTTACAACTAAGTTGTTTCATCATAAAATAAGTTAATTTTGAATATAATTTCTTGTTAGCGTTTTGCAATGTAGGAACTCTTAATTGCAGAAGTTTCGGTAATGTTTATGTTATATGTTTTTTATTTTAGAAACTTGTTATTATAAACAAAGAAATATTAATGAATTTGAGATCTAATTTTGACAAACCAGATCAGATGAAAGAACTTTTGCGAAGACTTCAAAGTAAGCTTATTTGTTTCACCTTATTTTAAGATCTTAAATGCATTGTATCATATTTTTAGTGATTAGTTTTATCTGATAAATAAATCCACCTCATAATTTAAAAGGCATTATTAAAAGATACAAATCTAACATTTTTAACTTTAAATTAATTTTAAAATTAAAAGTGTTAGCTTTAAGTTAAAAATTAATAACTGTGACAAGGAATATCAATTTTGTTGCTTTCTTGTGTGTTAATAATACTATTGTTTAGCAATTTATTTTTGTTTTTTTTTTCTCCCCTCTTGTTTTTTTAAAAATGGCAAAAATTTCTGCTAATACTTAAAATTTCTTGGAAATTTTTAATGTACTCTCTTATTTTACTAAATAAGTTGATCTGATATAATGCTATTGATGAATAGGTATAGACTTATTTTATAGTATGAGTTTTTTTTATATTTTTTGTATAAGTATTTCTGCTATCATATTTGTGTTTTAATACAAAAAAAAAGTTCTTATTTTTTATGTTTTATTTATTTATTTATTTATTTATTTTTTTTTTTTTTTGCAATTCAGCTTTATATATATATTATGATTTTTTTTAATCCCATAACAACATGTAAAGTTCTATTAGTTATAAACTATTTCACTATTTAGATTTATTATCTTGTTTTCAGCTTATAGCAGTAGTTTAATGGGATTTCTTAGTTAAAGATGTTTTATTGTAACTTAATTACTAATATATTATCAATAATTTTGAAAATGCTTTTTCTAGATAATGTGATTAACATTTAACAAGATAGTCTTTTGACTACTTATTTAGCTCTTCATAATCAGAATTGAGCAATATATATAAATCGTAAATATTCATTATTAGCAATTAATGGAGCTAAATTTTAATTATAAAAACATTTTAATGAGTAATTATTTAAGTATTGAATCTATTATATCTGCTGAATAAAGCTCTTATCTAAAATGGATTTTTATATTTCTTGTACATTTTTTTTGATTTCTAAACTTATTAGAAAGTGTTTCAAAATAATGTTCTTCAAAATTGAAAACTTGCTGCTTATTTAATTAGAATGAATTTAATTAACTATCTGATTGCTGCAGTAATTTTTGTTTTCTTTGTATGTATATTAATTACATTTTGTGTTAGAAATATTGAAATAGAATTCTCATTTCATTCTTTAAATATGTATAAAATTATAGTATTTCTTTATTAATTTAGTTAAAATGTACTGTATTTTCCTGTATATAATCCACAGCAGCATATTATTCGCAAGACCTTATTTTCTAGTTACAGAAAAAAAGGAGGCACATAATTTGGAGCAGCATATAATACGCAGCAATTTGTTTTGGGGGGAATACTCAAAGATATATACGGCTGATAAATGGGTGTCATAAAATAAAAAAATGCAAAGTAGGACTAAAAATTTAACAAGTTGCACAAAAGAAACATTTATTCTGAAAAAGATGTCTTTGAATCCACCTTATTACAAATTTTGATAAACTGATGCAAGATCAATTAAGAGCGGTAATTCCAAGAAGATTCTAGTAAAATTTATCGGTTTTAGTTTTTAATAATTTTTAAAACAACATATTTTAAATATAAAATATATTTGCTTCTTTAATAATTAGATGAAGGAAATGGATTATTTTCAAACTGCATATTGGATACATTTTTCTTTGGTACTGCACATGTTTTGTTTTTCACTTCATATTAACACTTTTGTCGCCATTTTTTTTATTTGCTTTTGCTATAGCTTTTAATTTAAAATCTGTTGTGTAGCTTGAATGTTTTCATTTCTAAATGAAGATATACGAATTTGAATATTTTTAGAATTAAACAGCTAGTGTCAATACAAAATGAGAAATGAACGTTAGTGAATTGCAACTGTAGTCTCTTTCCTGTGAGGCCATTTATTATTTAGTTTATGAAACAAAAACAGTATATCTTTCAAAACTTTTTTATAAGCTTTTCTGGTGAAAAATGTTTTATATCTGGTGGCATATAAAATTAATTATATATATAATGGCTTATATATATTATCTGGTGGCATATAAAACACACAACAAAATTCAGAACATTTGTAATATATAATCAACAAATTATATACAGGAAAATACGATAATAAGTTCTTGTTTGTATTTCATATCATTTATAAATAAGTTTGAAATTATTTATACTTTGATTTATAAAATAATAGTTTTGCACCTGTAAGCTGCTATTGTGAAATAAAATGTTACTTGTGATTATTTAATAAATAATTATATAAATGTCTTTTGTGCATTCAAATACTTTAATTTTTTTTTTTTATTAATTTATTTTCTTGCTATCAGGACCAAAGGTGGCTCAAAGTAAGAAGCTAATCATTTTATTTTTATGAAATAACATTATTCCAATTTTCTATTTTCCCAGGCTGAAATTTTTCAAATTTTAAGTTAATCTTAAAACTTTGAAAATAAACTAAATTTAAGTTTAACTTAAAATATTAAATTGAAATTTAAATAAAGTAAATTTAATTTTGCTCTGCTCATAAAATACTGTAAAAGCAAGAAATTAATGTCAATAGATTGTCTTAAATCTTATAACATTTAGATAACACAAAGTTCTTGTATAAATGTTAAATTCTAGATCAGTAGATGTAAACTAAGAATAAAGACATGAAAATTATAAAAATTGACAGCCTTAATTAAAAAAAAAGTTTTAACTCAAAATTTAAAGCATTATTATTAAATAATTCTTATTTATCAATATTGTCAAATTATCAGCCAAATTGTTAGGGCTACGGCTTCAGTTAACAATTCGTGGGTTCAAATTTTGTCTTGAACTTGGCTGTGTATAGTGGCTCATAATGCATTTTTAACTATAGTTTGGTTCACATAGATAGGCATCATGTGCAAAAAATGGCCATTGAGTGAAAAATATCTATATTTGGTTTTTAATTCATTTTTGAATGAAATAGTTACTTTTTGTATGAATTTTTTAATAAAATTTGTTCTTATGCTATTATCTCATCTTGATCTGCCATATATATACTTTAGATTAAATTTAATGTTTTGCTAATTTTCAGTTTATTTTTTAAATTAATTTAAAATTTGTATTAATATTCATATATATTAATATACTAATGAAATAATCATCTGCTAGAAGCATCTAAAATTTATTGCTTTATATGTGTGCTGATAGCCATCTTAACACAATAACAGAACACAATTAAGAGCAGTTATTTAAGATTAGAGAATTTCTTTAATTCTTTATTCATAGCTCTTCATTGTGTTCCTTAAATTGTTTTTCACTCATTTTTATGAAATTTTATGAAGAGGATTCACATGTATAAATGTATTTCATATTAGTTGAATATTCAAATGTTAAACTTTTACTTTTTAGTCGAACATTATTTATTACGGTACTTAACAATGATTAAATTTAAGATATAAAGTTGAGTTTATCATTTAAAAATTTTTTTAAATGCCTTCTAAAACATATAAATTAATTTAATGACCATATAGTTAGTGTAATCTGAATTTGTTATACAATTATTAAATTTTTTCTGTTATAATTTATTTAAATTTAATTTGTTATACATACCTTTTTATATTTGTTTAAGATATGAAATAAATACATAAGGTTATTTTAGTTAAAAGATTTGCCTTTTATGATTTTAAATAATTAATTACATACATGTGAGAGTAATATATCCTTTGATAATCAGTAAATAAATAAAAATTTCATTAAAATATTTTGTTTTATTATCAAAGGAAGATAATATATAAATATGCTTTACTATCATTTTATTAATTAAATAAAACTTTTATTTCAATAATACTATAAACTTTTAATGTGTTTTCTATAATTACTATTTTGTTTTATAATAATGTAGTTCATTTGTAGTTTTAAAAATGAAAAGGGGTTAAAAGTAATATTTCGAATGAATGTTTCACTAATTTTTTCCTTTATGCAGAATTTTTTTTTTAAATTATTTGTATTATTCTTTTTACTTTTTAAAGTTTACAGTAAACTTAAAAAATATTTACAATGAGTAAGTGAAAAATATTTATTTATTTATTTATTTTTTTAATCTAGACAGGATTTTACTAATCTAGATCCTTCTTATCTAGACTGAGGGACTGGGTTTATTAATTCATTTGTCATAATCCTTATTTAATTTTTGCTATTAGAATACAATTATAGGTGTTTTTTAATAAGTGGAATTTTATGATTGTTATTTGGGTATTTTAAACAAATTTCATGAAGAGAAAATATATAGCTAATTGTTATTCACAATATTAATTTAGCCTTTTTAAGTTTGCAGCTTATGTTTAATAACTTTAAATTTTTTGTTAAGAAGTGACCTTAAATTGTATTTCAAATTTTTAATATCATATTTTTTGTCATAACCATTTTTAATTTTATAAAGTAAAAATATGCATGAATTGGGAATGGTCATCTATGTAATTAGGCTTGTTAGGCATCAAAAATTTCAGAATTCTATTTGAAGTAAGTAGGAATTCTGAAGTTCAAAGCTTTTCTCAACTGCTGTAAATAATTAAAATAAGCTTTTTTGAATGCTATTGCATTTTACTTATCAAGTTCCATTTTTTAAATTGTAAAGTTTGATGCATCAATTGTTACAATTTAATTCACAGTTTTGATAACTTTTCATAAAACTAGATTTTGATACAATGATTTAATGATATATAATACTGTCTACTTTTCAGTTGTTTAATTTTTGCATTTTCTTTTTTTGAAAGATGTTGACAGCGTTTTACAGAGAATGACAATTGTTGGAGTAATATTGTCATTTAACAGTTTGTCTAAAGAAGCACTAAATGATGTAAGTTAGCTTGCTCATTTTATTTTATCTAAAATATTTTCTTTTATGAAACTTATTTTGTTTAAAATTTTGTATGTTTATACAACTTATTTTACTTTTAGGTTCTCACTGATCGTATACCGTTCTTATTGAGCTCAATTATTGATTTTAAACATCATGTGCCAAATGGCGATTCTATGGTGAGTTGTTTAAATCTATTTGCTATTATGTTTCGAGTGTACTTTATATCAATGTATTATATATGATGTAAATATTATTAATTAAATTACAAATGTTAATGTATAGTACTTTTAGCTAAGTCCTGCAAATGATATATGAATGATTTTTTGTGTTGTAAGTATCTTTCTCTTTTCTGTGAATTTAAATTGTTGTTCCACCAATAATTGAGCACAAAAGACAATGTTTACTAAAACTAAATTACATATAGAAAAATTTGTAAGGTTTCATGAATTTCTTTTAATTCTTTTTTTTTTTTTTCGGGTTAAATAAAAATTAATAGTTTTTTTTTTTTTTTTTTTTTTTTGTTATTGTTTATCTATTGGGTGAAAAAATTTTTACTTTTGGGTGATTTTCTTAAAAATTAGCATAAAATTATTTTTTGCATATTTAAATAAATTTTATGAAAATTGGAAACAATTTTTATGATTAGATTTAAAATAGGATAATATTTTATTATGAAAAAATGTGCAAGTTTATAGTGATGTATGTTTGCTACTTTTTTAAAAAGTCTAACGAATAAATATCCTTAAACATTTCTTTTTTTTAGATTAAATTGTTTAAAGATATTAATCTATAAATAAAATATTTTATCAAAATTGAAGAAAAAATTGTTTTTAAATAAAATTGTAGCGAATAAGGTTGTATGGTTGATGATGGAGTATGAAAAGTATGTGAAGTCTGTATGTTATGTGTAAGGCAATATTTAAAAATGCATTTCCAGACTTTTCTTTGCTAGTGAAAATGCGATTGTATGTGCAATTTGATTTCAAGAAATCACAATTTTATATTTGTGAGAAGAACGAGTCTGAAGAGGAGTTATTATATATTGTTATTGGAATTGATAAATGTTTTTTCCACTAAAAGGTCATAGGTAATGTAAATCACAAAAAAATATCAGAGCCCGATTGTCAATATCTATTGCTCTGAAGGCAGAAAAAGTTCAACACTAGAAGGGGATAAAAATGATCTGTTATTGCTGACATTAATTGAATGAGAAATGACTATATTTACTGTGATTTGATAATACCATAAATACAGCCTATTTTTTAGTCATTCTTAATTCTGCATAACATTGAAGCATTTTATCAGCAACTTTGCTTACATCAATGTGATAATAGATTGGACACTTTATCAATGAAGTCATATCTTTTAATGATGAATATTTCATCTAATAAATGATTCTTAGATGATTTTGGTAAATTGAGAAGTAGTCAGGTTTCATATTATTAATATCAGAGAGAAAGAAACCTGTAATGTTCTTTGCATGCTTGTATGAGGAGGAATTATTATAAATAATTAAGAAAAGTTACACATTTTTGACAAAAGTTCATTCAATTGAAAGTTACTTTTGTTAAGTGATTTTTTTTTGCTTATATTTATTTTTTGGTTTATAATTGTTCTAGTTTATTTTTAATACTAAGAATATGTGATCATACAGGATAGGTACTAATGAAAAACTTCCAGAGTATAAGTATGTCTACTGTCTATCCAATATACAGGTTAATGAATAAATCTATATATAGGTTACACATGTAAACCTATATATATGATTATTCCAATAAATAGCTTTTCAAAATATGTAATTTAAAACTGATTCTAGTTATTACTTCTAAATTTAAAAATAACCTTGTATAAAAGAAATATTTTATGTAAATTATATAAAAGAATTTTTTTATATGGTGGAATTTTCTTTTATGCTTAAAAACAAATGGAACTTTTATTCATGAAGTAGATTTTTATTTACATAATTGTCTTCATAGGCTAAATATTGTTGTAAAGGAGTTTATTGTATTAACTTTATTTATTTTTATCTAGATTGTCTCTGAAATGGCATCTGCTGCTGGATTACCCTGTAAAGTTGATCCAGCTTTAGTTGCTGCTTTGCGCTCTCAAAAAAGTGGTAAATATGTTTATAATTCAGTTTTAATGACACTGAAAAATTTTAGTGTATTATAAAAATTATTTTGTTACTGCTAACAAAATTGAATTTATTAATTGTAATTCATTTTTATTATGCATGAACCTTCTATGTGAGTGTTAAATTCTTGTTGATGTAAAAGTATCGATAAGAAGTATAAAGTCCCAAAACTTTTGTATCTGACTTTAAGTTATCTTAACAAATACATATTGAAATAAAAGTTTTTAATTATACATTATTGTATGTATATTCACTCTTATATATTATGTTCAAATAACTTTAGTAAATAAAGAGATAAAAACTGTACTAAATCATTTATGTATTATGGTTTGATAATAATCACTTTGAAAGTTGAAAAAAATAAAGCAATTTGGCAAAATTTGGGATTTCTGGAAGTTTTCTAAGTTAAATTCTTGCCAAGCTGGCAACTGAATGATTAGCACTTTTACCTTCAATTCAACAGCTTGTGAGTTTAAATCTCTCCTTTAGAGCTTGGATATTTCTAGTGGCTTGGATTCCAATTTAATATATAGATCTGAGTCTAATTCTTATTTATTTATTTTTTTTCCTGAGCCATTGAAGCATATTTGTCAAATTTTCTTAGAGCAAAGAAACCTTTTTTAAAAACTTCCATTTAAACAATTGTATTATTATTTTGCAAAAGCTTAAGTGTGCATTCAAAATTGTGGAAACTTAATTTATTTTATTGTATAAGCATTACATTTATTTCATTAAGTTACTTTTGTAAAATGAATCGTTTCTTATCTCTATTTGTTTAAATTAAAAAAAAAAAATCGAAATTTTCTAACAGTATTTATAAATACCTGTGACATTTAGTGAATGTATGAAATATTAATTTAACTATCTTAAGAGTCAAAATTTCCCATTTCATTATTTTTTACTATGTTAAATACTAATGTAATCCAATGAATGGAATTTTTATGATATAATAAATACCAATATAATTAAATTAATATAAAAAAAGGCTGATGAATTATGATGTTATGTACTTGGGGATAACCTAACATTATAATTTATCTTTTTTTTTTTCTTTTTTTTTTTACCCCCAATATCTTTGTATATCAACTTCTCAAGTAAATTTTTTATTGACAGTAAACCATAGTTTTTGTTGCAAGAAGGGAGCATCTACAATTTTTTGCTTAGTTCTTAGGAAACTTATAATATATAATAAAATGAGAATAACTTGAAACACCAATGATTTAATTGCTCTTGTTTTATAAATGTAAAATATTGAATCAAAATGCAATTAATAATGTTGTTTAAAGTTATGAATTAACTTAAACAAAACAGTGATAAATATTTTATTGTCAAAATTTGATATCATTTTTTTTTTTCTAGATTTGGGAGAAGATGAATATAACATAGCTTGTTTGCTAATGGTTTTTGTTGCAGTATCACTACCAAAACTCTCAAGGAATGATGGATCTTATTACAAAGCTTCACTTGAAGGTATTGATTTAATTAATTTAAAAGAATACTTTCAAAATATCATAAGGAAAGCTAGCTATATATTTTAAGCAGTAAGGGAGTCTAGGCAGTTTAGAGTAAAAAACATTTTTATTTGAACCCACTCACAATATTAAATATTGCAGAAAAAGTGGTGCATTAACTACAGAAATTTATAAAAAAATTTCTCTCACTGAATAGTTCTGCAGGAGTAGTAGAGGACATTTAAGGTATGTTAGGTGAGGGACACTACAAGCATTCCTTCTGGTTCTGCAGAAGTCCTGTAAAGAAGACAGGATTGAATCGTTCATAAGCCCTTGTATCTGTTTAGGGAAAAGATAATGATTTGGATGTAAATTCTTTTACGAATCAGACTTAGTGACATTGTTGATTCAGTGTTTTCTTTGTATGGAATCAGTTCAGAGGCACTGTAAGTTCCAAAAGAACAGAAATATCAATAGAACTAGGTGCTTCATAGGTGTTTGGAAAATGTTGTGCTAGGATGAATCATTTAGACAAGTTGCAAATTTTGATGTTCTCACTTCTGCCTATTACTTTGTTATAAATCTACTATTATTTACTATTATGCCATAAGATCATAGTGCTTTTCCTTGATGAATTCACATTCTGAAGGAGGAACCCATTGACACCAAACCGTCTCTAGAATGCTTCCTTTCTTCTGAAGAAATTTATTCTTTCATTTGATCCAGAAGTATTAAGTTTTTCAGTTTCTTGAAACCTTGAACATTTGATTCCATTAACTATCTTTTAAAACAACTTCTGAGCTTGAAGTGATAATATTGCCAAGTTTTATAGAAATTTTCTGTGCTCTCCTTAATTCTTTTTCATAGTATTTCTCTGATATTATCAAAATCCTGAGCTTTGTTCTCAGCTTCTCTTGCAATAAATTGTGAAATATCAGGGGGGGGGGAACCACTAAGTAAATATGAGCCTTTTTCTTTTTTTTTTTAACTTTTAAAAACTTTTGCTGCCATGTAATACAAGTTTAAAAATAAGGATATAGCATCTTTCTTTGGATTAATGTCTAGATTTAACTTTCATATTATAGATTTGAGTGGAATATTCTAATAATATTTACAATAGCTAATGATTTGAATTTTTTTTTTTTTTTTTTTTTTTTTTTTTTTAGCTTGCTTTCAAGTTTTTCATCAATTAAAAGTTTATAATACATATTTATTTGGTATTATTAATTCTTTTTGTATAATTTTCTTAATTTTGTATAATCTTGTTTTCATTTATTTTCATTTTTGCTGCTGAAAATGGATGTCAAAAAATAAATACCGAAGCACAATTTTTAAAGTTATTATTTTAATATAATTCTTTTAAAATGACTATCATAAAAGTAATAGGTATATAAAACTATTACTTTTTATATACTCTATTAATACAATGTTTAGAAATTTGAATATTTTATTCTTAGGTCACAGCAATAATATACATTGTCTTGCTGAGGCAATTAATGGCATTGCTGGGGCTCTATTTACAATTTGTGGTCATGGAGATATTGAGGATCGCCTTAAAGAATTTTTAGCTGTAAGTTGCTTCATAAATCTATTATTTAAAGTGCAAAATGAATACTTATAACTAGATTAATATAAAATATTTTTATTTTTTAAGCTTGCTTCATCTAGTTTATTAAGATTGGGCCAAGAAAATGATAAAGAAGCTACAAAAAACAGAGAGTCGGTATATCTTTTACTGGACTTAATTGTTCAAGAATCACCTTTCCTAACAATGGATTTGCTAGAGTCATGCTTTCCTTATGCACTTTTAAGAAATGCATATCATGCTGTTTACAAACTAGAAAATGTGTGACTATAATGTTAATATACTGCCTTTAATTATATACAACTTATGTGTTCATTTGTGTTCTTTCTTATTGAAAATTTCTCTTACTTTATAGGAAATTTCATGTTTTGTTTATACCTAACATTTTTACAAATATTTGTAAAAGTGTTTGGAAAGAAGGGATAATTATGTTTGTTATTTATATTTAAAAAAAATGCTCCATCAATTATGAATCACAAAGTCATAAAGAACATAGTACTGGATCCTGATATCATTTTCTTTTTCTTATAAAATATTTTCTTGTGATGTGAGAAAAGTTTTTCATTGTGCTTACCATACTCTTTTTATTATGAAGTGCCAAATTACATATTGGCAAATGTTATCTTGATAATAACTAGCGATTAACTTTGTATATAATGTTGGATACTATGTAGAAAATCGTGTACATTGGAACATTATTTTGTACATGATAAATATTGTATTTGTATTCTGTTAAAATTTAATCTTTTTCTATATTTAAGGACCAATTAAATTTTTTTTTTAGTTTTTGTAAGTTTGATTGTAAATGTTATAGTTTTATTTTAATAAAAACCTAAATAGTATGATGAAAAAATTTTAATTTAATCATGAGATATTTTTTTATGAATTAATTATTTAAATTTCTTCATTTTATTTTTTAAGATATTTAGTTGGCTTACTCTGCAATTTTCATTTCATCTGTAAATTTAACATTCTCCAGAGAATTTCAGTGTTATTGACAAAGATATTTAAATGTTTAATTAATAATATTTATCATTTCAAACACTGTACGACTACCAGTTATTTCATTCATATTAGATTTTGTAGAATTTATTTGCTCTGTTATAATAAACTAGTTTTATTACTGAAGTTACAGCTATAAGATTTAGTAATTATAAACCTTTTCTTTTAATTTTATGATTGATTTCATGGGAAAATAGGGAACTTTAAAATTTAGTTTTTGTTAATCAGTTTATTTTTCAAAATTATTTAATTTTATCATTTATATTTTGTTAATTATATGTATAGTCTACTTGTTTTATAATTACTTTTCTTGGAAATGATTGTTCTTTTGAATTAAATTGAGTTATTTCTAATTTGTACTGTTGTCACAAAATGTTGAAAATTGCACTATCCTATATCTTTAAGCTTGACAAAATGGTATTCCTTAATAATAACATACACCAGTATTAATGTTACATAAAATATTTGCTGCATCATCGTTAAAAATAATCTCAAAAAAATTAAACATAAGAGTCTTAAAATTAAAATAAATGTATATTTTGCAATTTATCATTTCTAAATTTACCATCTTGAAATTTTTATTTACCACCTTGGTTATTTTGTTATTAGTTGAGAGAAAAATGAAATTTCAAACATTAATTTTCTGAAATTCCTAATGATTAACAAATTAAAAAATTCTTGTGTCTAAAATATATTGCTATAGTATTTTATTTAGAGTAATGAATGACTCGGGAATGATCATATATTACTCTAAAGTACTATAAAATTAATTGTACTTTTTTTATTAGTATACATTTAATTGGGAAAATAATTTGTTTTATATTAATTGCAGCATATAAATTAATTCAATGATTATTTTTTTATGTTAATTGTTGTTCCACATAAAAGTTAATTTTTGAAATTTATTAATTTGCACAAAAATATAAATAATGTTTGATCATAATTTCATCCTTGTTTTACTAACTGTTTTTTATGTGTTCCTTTTACAAAACACTTTTTATACATAAAGAAGTATTTAAAGTAAATGTGCACAATCAAAAAGGGGTTTTGTGAAGTCATTGAGCAACATATTCAGAGCTTAATATCTTGGACAACGTGATAAAAAAGATGATTTCACTTGCATGGTTTCCCCCCCCTTCTTTCTTATGAATTTTCAAAGTTATGTAAAGTTGCATATAAGAAGCTTTCTGTCATCTATTTATTTATTTATGTAAAATAACTTGATTTATTATGAACACAAGTGAAAGTGCTGTAATTTTTCTTACATACTAGTCTACTTTCAAAAGCCCATTTTTTCAATTCTAAAGTTAAAAATTCTATTTATATAGTTAATACTATTTATAGTAACCAATCAATTCATTTTTTAAAATTTTAGTCTGTGCTTATTTAATCCTTAATAGGTTTTAAGATTCATTACATTACATTTAATTTATTTGGAACAATTTGAAAATGTGAATGTTGTCTTGTATTTAACATTTTTAGTTTAATGGAAATATGAAAAAATTATGTGAATGTAATGGTTAAAATTTGTATAGGAAATATCTTCTCATTCCTTTCATATATCATGTCTTGAATTCATTGCAAACATCTTTGTCTGATTGCATTTCATTAAAATACATGTTTCTGATTACTTCATATATCTTTATTGTATAAAAGAAACATTTTAATCAGCTATTAGAAAAAATTACTCATGCTTCATTATGTAAAATGTTTTGTCGCTTTATATTAATAAAGCATTTTTTTAAAAAAAAATATTTGTTATATATAAATTGTTTTACAGTGTAATATTTTTTAAATAAGTTTAATGTACCTTTCAAACTAACTGATAATACTATGGTAAAATAGTAACTACCGTATTTTCCTGTATATAATCCGCAGCGGCGTATTATCCGCATGGCCGTTTTTTTGAGTAAAAGGGTGAAAAGCGTCGCATAATCCGCAGCAGTGTATAATCCGCGGCAATTTTTTTCGGTGAATAGTCTAAAATATGTACTGCTGATAATATAGGTGTCACATAAAATAAAAAATGCATAGGAGGATTAAAAATTTAATAAATTGTACAGAAAAAAAGCATTTATTATATGAAAAATATCAGTCTAGATCCAGTTTATCGCAAAGTGCGATAAACTTGAGATGAAAGCACGAGATCGATCAAAAGCGATTATTATGAGAAGAGAGTCTTGTAAAACTTATCGATATTTAGCTTCTAATAACTTTTAAAGCGATGTTAGACATATTTAAATTAAGATATATTTGCTTCGTTAATATTTAAATGAAAGAAATGGATTATTTACAAATTGCGTATTTTATACAATTTTTTTTATACCGCGCGTGCTTTGTTTTTCACTTCACATTAACAAATTCGACGCCATTGTTTTTCTTTGCTTTAGCTATAGCTTTTAGTTTAAAATCTGCTGTGTAACTTTAAAATATTTGCTTCCATATGACGATATACGAATTTGAATATTTTTCAAAACGAAACAGCTCACGTCAAGGCAAATTGCAAAATGACGTTAGCCTATTTACAACCGTAAAATCTTTAAGAGGAACCGAATTCGTTTTTGAACGTAAATGCACAAAGCCGATTAGTATGTAGTAGTGACTTTTTTTACCTTATGAAGTTAAATTGTAAAAATGTCAAAGTTTATGTTTAAAGTAATGGGCTGTATCTATGAGCTTATGTTGTTTTCTTCATGATGAAATTTCTTTTTCAGTGCTAAAAGGGATAACTTTCATAATTGATTAGATTAGATAAGATGTTCTTTGTGCTACCTAAGATACTGAAAGAACTTTCTGCGGCTTCTAAGCAGAGTTAAGTTTACTAATTGTTGATGATGGTACAAATACTCTTAATGAATAGGGACGAGCTGACTGTCTTATGATTAG
>JAPDSC010051157.1:0-11379 GCA_026290005.1 Latrodectus geometricus | reverse complement strand
TTTAAATCATAATATCATCTGTTAATTAAATTAAACATACCTGAGTAATCAAAATTTAATAGAAAATTTTGTTTTATAGAAATTATAGAAAAGTCTAAAAAAATTATAATATAAAACCTTTATTTAGATACAAATATATATTTAAAATTACTCTAAACATTAAAATAAACTAAATTTCTATAATACTAGAAGTACTTCAAAATAAATTTTATACAAATAACAAAGGAAGCACAAAATTTAATTGTATAATAAACCTAAATAAAGTAAAAATTTGACTGTGATTAATAAACAGTTTTCGTTTACTTGTGGCAAAAGAATTAAATCAAAAATTTTAAAATATTTGAAAACGTGCAAATACTTTGATTAAAAAGGAATTATTTTATATTATTTATACATGATTTGAAATATTTATTTAAGATGCAAAATTTTAATAAGCATGTGATTTTACAGCAATTAAAATGTCTAGATGTCTTATTTCAAATAAATGCTCATAAATCTGTTCATTGATAAATATTTCATTAATATTTCTGATCATTACTAAGATGTGAATAAATGCAAAAAATGGAAAAGGATTAGTTCCTTTCATTTTTATCTGTGTTCATACAAAAAACTGATTGAATAAACAAATCAAGTGCCTCCATGGAATATAATAAAATATGGTTGATATGAAAATAGAATTATCATTTCAAATGTTAGAAAAATAGTTTGCAACAAATATTGAAAGAAAATCATTTAAATTATTGTATTTTATAAGCTTGCACATCTTTGTAGCTTTAGAGAGTACACAACTTTCATAAAATTATTCACTACATACAATAACCATGCTTGTGCGTCTCACTTAGATATCACAAAATCATGTAAAAAAAAAAAAAAAAAAAAAAAAAAAAAAGAGCATGACAATATGAAGGCTGTTGTGAGACATTTGTGCTTCGGCTACATGTTGCCTTTGGGAAGGACATTTTATAGATATGGAGCTGAATGAATGTGTCATAAAAGAACTTGGAAAACTTCTGATCACCTACCCTGACATATGTGTATGCAAAAAGTCAACTTCCATCTCTTGTTGTTCAACAATAACTGGGATTGAATAGAAGATCTTTTACTTTAAAAGACTCGAACATATCACTAAGTCATGGTGGCCAATACATATTTGTTTACACCATTTCAATAAATCATTATATAATTACAAAATAAAAGAATAATCTCTTAAAGAAATGAATGACCGAATTACAAAAATCCTTATAAAACAAATTTAATAGCAGAAACCACTCATGTCGTGGGGCATCTTTCTCTTTAAATGAATGAAATATGATTCTATGATTAATTTGCAATTAAAATCATTAATTCTTGGCTTTTTCTCAGTCTAAAACATAACTAATTCTGCTCCCATAGAAATAATTATTTAACAACTACATTTTTCAAAAAAAGTTATTTATTCACTTCAACTTCTATTAACTTACCAGTAATAAAATAGCAAGTAATACATTTTTAATCATATAATAAATATGAAATGGAATATCATCTCCTGAAATTGTTCAGCAATCATGAAAAAGCAACTTTGAAAGACTTAAAATTAAAAATGGATACAATTAAAAAAAAATTGAAATATTAACCTTCCATGAAATTAAATGTAACCAAATAATGAATGATATTATTAAATCATTGCTCCACTAAAAAACTTTAAACCAGTTTCATTATTATTTTTCAAATCTGCAATATTCTGGAGCATGTTTCAAACTTGATCCCAAGAATACTTTTTGGGAGACTTTTCATTTTTTTTGCTATCAAGATTTCATTTATTTTTAAAATCAACTTTTTTAACAATATATTATCATAAAAAAATTAAATTGACAATACTTTCTAAATAATAATTAGAATTCCACCAAAAAATTATGCCGATAGACATTAATTTCACAGCTGGTTTTGAATAAAATTGGGTTGGTCAAAATAGAATAGAGTTATATTTAAAAAATGATACACACATACAAAAAAATTTATTATGAATTGAAGAACAAAACTTTTTAAAATTCCTTTATAGTACTAACTTTACAGTACACGTCATGTTGATAAATATCTTACACATTTAATTTACCTGTGTGATTCCAATGAATTCTTCAACATTTTCAGATAAGTATACAATGACACCATCTTCAGATAAAACAAGAAGAAATCCATTTAAGAAGGTAGCATAAAGGGAGTCCTTTGCGTTGTTAAGCTTATTTTCAGCTGAACAGAACAATAAGACTTTGTTATAATATACATATGTACAGATAATTATTCAACAACAAAAATATAATTCTAAAAACAACAATATTTCAAATTTAATACTATACTTCTTTTAATAATTAATTACAAAATATTCTCGCCTATAAATATTGCAGAAAGTCCTACAAAGCATTTATTTCCGGAAAAAAACTTTATTTCTAAATCTACAGCAATTTAGATTCAAACAGATTATATAAAACTAAGAGATAAATATACAGTGAACTCTTATTTTTAACAAACTCGTAGAGAACTATAAAATAGTTTTCAAAATCGAAATTTCATTAAATAGAAGAATGTGATTGCACTCTTTTCAACAAACTCTCTCAACATTCTTTTTTTATATATAAAGTACTCTTTATAAATGAAGAATTCGCTCTTTTTTTCCTGTTTCAAAATTGCACTTCTACCTTTTTTTCTTTTTTTATATAGGAAAACATTTTATAGTTGTTCTTTTTCTCACAGGAAAAGAAAAAGTACTTCAATTACGTAATCAATTCATTAATATATATATATATATATATATATATATATATATTTGTGCAGATGATTGTTGCATTACCCCTCATTTTCTTTTTATTCCATGCTTGTTATTGCTGAATACATATGGGTGGGACGGTTTACTTTAAGGTTAGTCCATGCTTAAATTCATTCTCATTCATTTTTTTCAATCAATTTCCTAATTTGATACCTTTTTCGTACACAGCCGCGGTAACCTAGTTGGTGAGAGCGTTCATTCACGATATTGGAAGGAGGCTAGTTCATATCCCGTTCTAAAAGAAGATCCACCGATTTCATTAAAGGCGGATGAACTATTCATTAGATCGAGGTCGCAATGTCATCCAAGTGAAAGGATACCTCTAGGGGTGGCAGGTCAAGTATTTAGGGGGTCTTCTACTTCATCATTGGTCCTACATTACTAAGACTCCCTCCCAACAACTTCCATCTAACTGGTATTCAGAACTAAGTACAGGCTGCTGCTGCTCACTCACCTCTTCGCGTCAAAATCACACACATGTCGGTTCACGTTCTAAACGCGTTGAGGAAATAAATTTCGCTAAACTATAAAGAATGGTTTTCTTCACAGCGCGAGCATGTTCAGGTAAAATTACCAGTGCCGCCTACTCTGTCTAGTAGTTAGCATGCCTGACAGCGGATAGGGATGCCTGGGTTCGAATCTCGGTTCGGGCGCATGGACGTACTTTCTCTCTCTATCCTGTCTTTGTCCTTTCCTTGTATGAATGGAGTATGAATGATTGCCTACCCTATAAACGGGTACCTATGGCATGTGTGTTCAGAGGTCAAGTCAGTCTTCTGCCCTTGTGGTTCCAATCTAAAAAAGAAACTGCATACTACCCTATGCCAGATCTTCTGGACCTGGTGTGGGCTTTCCTGCACCAGGGAGATTAACAACAACAGATTACTAATATTTAGTCAAAGAAGCCAAGTAAATATTTCGCTTTTTTTAAATACAGTGGTATCTTTAATTAAGCCTGTACACTGAAAATCTCTAGCTTCATCTTTTCTTTAACATCATTCAAGCATACATTGGCGAGTGCATAATACCAATATCCAGGCAAATCTAACCATGCCCATGCTAGTTTCTTTGCAAAGAGTGCTTTAAGATAGGCCGCGGTGCCTGGTTGGTTAGGGTGTCGTTCTCGTTACTGGAAGGTAGTGAGTTCGAATCACGGCTAAGCCGAAGATCCGTCATTTTCACTAATAGTGACGACTTAGGTACGTAAAATTCGTCGGGTCACAATGTCCTTCATGTTACCATTCCATATTAATACCTCTGGGGATGGTTGGAGCCAGCTATGGGTCTTTTCTGATTATAATCCCTAAATTGGAAGACACAGATGTGGGGTGCGACCGTCTATGAGCCAAAGTCGTACTTCCTCCTTCGTATGAAGGTGCTCTATTCAAAAACGGATGACGCTCATTCTGACTTCATTCGCCCAGTCTCTGACGGAAGGGGGGGGGGGGGTCTTGGTGCGAAGTGCCCTTAGTAACAACACTTCACGATGTTTGCGCAGGCTCTGATCTAAGGATTATAAACGAAAGTTTTATATAGAGGAAAATTTTCACTATATATAAATTACTTCAAATTCCAGGTCTACAACGTGAGTAGTGAAATTTTTCCAATTAGAGGAATCAACAATTCTTCGTTAAAAAAAACTATCAACGATTAAAAAAATCAAGAGATAAAAAACAAAACGAACTGTATATAAAAATTAGTTTGAAAAACAATTTTTCAAAATTTTATCTATCATAAATGGGAAATAAAATTATCTTTATATTTATGCGACTGTTAGTGTCCAATCAATAGGTTATTAAAATCATGATTTTCATAAATTAGAGGTTCGTAAAAACCAGTGTCCACTTTACAATCTTGAGATAAAATTAGCAAAAAGAATCATTTAATATGACATAGTGAATATCTTTTTAGTCAGCTAATTTCCAGTTTAATAAAATAAAAAGATAATATTTAAATAAATATGAAGAGACACAAATGAAAGAAAAATAATTCCAAAATAACAATATTTTAAATAGAAAACAAGAATTTTTTTTTTAAAAAAAAAAAAAGCATATGATTTTAATTTGAAATTTCAAAGTTAGTTTAATTAAATAACAGTGAAACACTCACACATTGCAACAATTCTGAGTAGCTTTTAAAACAAATTTTTGTATCTAAAGCAGTTTTTACAATCTTCTAATTTTATGAAGTTAATTTCTATATCGACAAAAATTTAATATCTGCTGAAAAAAAAATTTCTTCGTAACAATTTAGAACTGCAACATTTTAAAAAGAATATCAGTTTAAATAATTTTTTAATGGTTACATTACTCTGGATTAACTATAATTAAAAATATTTTATAAATTTAGCAGAATAATTTTTGTTATGGTGCTAATACTTACTGGTTATATTAGAAAAAAAAAATAGTACTATTTAAGTTAGAATGGGCGAATTTCTGGCCGGTTACTAATTATTTGTATTTTTATTCCATGATGAATGGCAAGGATGCAAGGAAAAAATAAAAATTTCTAATAATTGTTACTTTTACTTTGAAAAACATATGAATTTTAAATATTTTAAGAAAATATTTTTTTAAAAAATTAACATTATTAAAAACTTAATAGTGAAAGATTGTAACGAAAGTTAGTAATAATCATTTGCCGATTTTATCTTGGCTTGTGATGACTAAATGAAAAAGTACCAAAAACAATATAGCATTTATCAGCGCGCACACACAGGAAGATATTTGAATACATTTCTATGTTATAGTGAAAAAAAGAAACCATGGCTTAAACAATTTTAGAATTTCGTTTAATTTATTTTAAGAAAAAAATGTTTAAAAGATATAAGAATATATTCTTGACAGCCTGTAAATTGTTGCCGTATCGTTTAAGGCTAAAATACTATTATTATTAAAAAAATAGCTGTAAGAGGTTTTGCATTATATGCATTAAAAGAAAGGGAACGATAGCCCTTTCTTAAGATATGACAAGAGATTTCAGTATTTTGTTGACATACCTCCGGTACCCGAAACTGCCATGTCAATGGATTCCAGGATAACGTAATCTTTCATAGTGAATATAGAATTATTTCAAGAGACCCTTTCTTATTTCAATCGAATCTCACGCTACAAAATGAACCAAAACTTGTCAGTAAGCAACACCTAACTTCAATCACTTTGCATCTAATCTTAATTCCTTCTTTGATTCGTCGAAACTAACTCACGTTCTTCGATTTGTCCAATCATCATTTGATGTGGTATCACGTGGATGACCTTTTCCTGGCCGATGTCTAACATATCCTGTTCTTTAGAATCGATTCAAAAGTCCTAAAATGACACTTTTTACCACACATCACTATGTTTTCGCACAGATTCAAGTCTTTTGGCAATATTCTATGTCATAGATTCTAGCATTGCCATGTAACCTTTTCTCAAAATAAAAGCAATAATTGAATTTCGCAACTGGGAATGTATGAAAGATAGTTTTATAAGCTATAAAACTTTCTTATCCTTTCTCTAGTTTTGGACGTCGTAAACATTGGCTTGTATATAAGATGATTCTTTTTCTGCTTTGTTACACTTTGAATTATGTATGCTTCATTTGAAGTTAACTATCAGTATAAGTATTTGAATGACTTCGTTAAAATCATTTGCTCCCTTAACTTTTTGAACTATGCGTAAAGGATTTAAAATAGAGACTTTAAATTATATATTTTAATTAGAAAGAACGCGTCAGGTGACAACAGAGAGGTTGCCAAGTTAAATGTTTCCAAAACATAAACAATGTCAAATGGGAGCATATCTGCCATTTTGGAACAATAGTTTGGCAAGCACATATTATTCTGTAAAAATTTTGGCGCGGATTTAAAGTTTGGTGAAAAAGTGCCACTTGAATTGCTCGTGTTTAGATTGGCGCATCTTAGTCTTAATAGCAATTCTAAATAGATATAATACTTCTTGATTAAAGTCATTCTATTTTGAATAGAATATTTTAGATATACTCACGAATTATGATCTGCAGCATTTCCTTCACTTTCAAAAAACCAACTGTCATCCTCATGATGGATACCTTGTCCAAACTGGCGACAACGTCGGGAGCCAGTGGCAACAGGTTCGCCATGTCGTTGAAAATCTCAGATTCTTTGCTCCGTCTGCAGCGGGCAGCATCGCGAGATTTTTCTTTCCGTTTTTCGGAATTCCTACAAGAAAAAACACAAGTCAATTCGTTTAAAATAGTAAACATACAAAAAAAAATTAAAAGTAAGTTTCTAAGAAACTAAATATTCGTTTTTCTCCAAATATGAGATACATAATATTTCTACAAAAAACTTGCAAAAAAATGTACTCCATACTTGAGGGTGTACCCGATATTCTTGGCCCTTAAAGTTTTTCTAGTGGCAGCACACTTTTAATTTCAAAATTTGGCAAAACACAAAGAAAAAGATTATGTTTATAGAAGTTGTTTACTTATGAATAATGCACTGTGTAAGACAGATTATGATAATAAATTCTGAATGCAAAATAATACCATATGCACTACAAAAACAACGATATATTTATGAAATGCACATTTAATGAGAAATGTCAGCATGATATTTTTTGATCATTTCATTTACATTGGGCCGCGTAAAAATGACAATGCTACTCTCTTATCATCTACATTTAACATGCTCGATCCTTTTTTTTTTAGTTTTCAAATTGGTTAATACTGAAAATCCGAATTCACACACATAAGATGTAAAACATTGTAACTGTAGATACTGGGAACACTTGAAATTTCGTCACGTGGGGGGGGGGAAGTATTTCATTTTATGAAAGATCACAGTTATCGAAGACAAAACAGTTTTTAACTGTAAAAAAATAGGGTACTTAACTGTAAAAATAAGTTATCTCTTATAGTGTACTTTTCTTGATTTGAACAATGCTTACTCGTAATTTAAAAAAAAAATTATAATTTTTACTAAATACATTTCTAAAATTTGATGGCACACAAAAATGCTGCGGCACAGTATGGTTAAGAATCCAATCACTGGTATATATACACTTAAAACGAAATATTACGTCCTCAAGCAGCATTCCCTTTAACATTATAAACTGCGACATTGGTGAATTTTTACTATTTTTCTGGGGGGGGGGGGGATAAAATTTCAATAGCCTCCGGCAAATTATTACAAAATTTGGTTACGCTGTCCATAACTTTTTTTCTACAAATTTTAAAAATAGTTTGTAGAAAAAAGTAATGGACACTGTTCTTATCTCATCATTATAAATATTCTTTTTCCGTCATTTAATTTCATCCACATTAATTCCCCCGTGGCAACGATTGCAAACGTAATATAATCTACCAAACAATGATAAGACAGCAAAACATTAATGTGTGCATGTTAAGCACTCAACTCTAATTGCAGATAAGTCTTTTAGATCATTATAAAAAATATTCCATTAATTGATAAGAACATAATTTAGTTGATTGCATTAATGGTTTACCGCAATTAAAGTAATTAAATTTAGGATTTTTCTTATCGGAATCTGAGAATGTGTTTTAAAATACAAACAATATCATTTGAGCTCATAATCTGATTCGACATTAACCGTTAAAATCAATTACCAGAATCATCAAAAGTAATTTGGGTGAAATGATTTGATGCAAAAGCTCTTATTAACTTCGTTAAGATTTTTATGACGGTGTCAAGCGTTTAATTTTTTATTACATAACGAAATATATTTTCGTAAATTTTCATATTATTAAAAATAAGTTTGGGGCTATTTTTTTAGTAAGACTTTCAAGGTCTGTAGCAAAGGGTAAAAAACACATATTTCAGTTCTGTATTCAAAAACAGGTCTAATATTAAAATGTCTTTTATTCAAATTAAAAGAAATTAAAAACTTAAAATGAAATTTTAATAGATTTTACAGCATTAAACTGATTCGAAAGTTAAAAAAAAAATAGGCAATATTATCGTACTAAAAAAGGTTTTCAATAAAAAATTGTATTTTAAAGGTAAGCAGATATTTCAATCTAGATATTTCAACTCAATAAATAAAAATTATAAAATATCTAATAATGTAATCATATCTAATAAATTAGATAATAATATTTAATATCAAAGGATAAAAATTAATTAGGAGCAGATGTCAAATATCTTTTCCAAATTTTAAAGCAATTTGCCAAACTAATGCAAAAACACCCGTTATACAAGAAAAATACCTGTTAAAAAAGGCAAACGTACTAATAAAGAGATTAATGGAGTTACTTATGAAAATAAAAATATTATACATTAAGATCTATAACGATATGAAAATCAAAGCTGGAAAATGTAAATAAATAAATTTCAAATTATTTTAAACTTTCTTAAAAGTTAAATGGAACTAAAATATACTTTTACATAAAATGTATATAAAGAATTGAGTAGTAGTATTTTTCTAATAATAACCATAATTATTAAAATAACCTATAAATGATAATGAAAGAAGTGAATAAATATCGAGGAAAATATAAGTTGAAAACAAGAAATAAATAAAAACTGGGACAAAGCAACGAGAAAAAATAATAAATTCCAGGAGTCACAACGAATTTTCTCTTGTACTACTCTTAAAAGAATTCGAGTAAAAACGAGAATTAATTGAAATAATGTGCTCGGTAAATATTAAATAAGGATAAGATACTAAAGAGTAGAAAAAATTAACAGAAATTCTAAGACGTTCTATGCTTCTAGCCAATTAGAAATCTGGGTAGCCACGAAAACTTTGAAAAAAAAAATACAGAGAAATCGCGTTAAAAGAATTGTATAGCATCTATAGTTTATATTACAACATAAATTATCAAAAAAAAAATACAAGCAATGATTACAACAATAGTCACACAATTTTCAACAAAAAGATGCGGCACTACCATGAAGTATCTGTAATTACTAAAGGAACCGAAACAATACTATTTCAAAGCTTTTTATTATAACGTGAATATTTTTAATGATTAGTATTAGCATACTTCAAAAATGTTTTATATTTTAAAAAAAATATTGGAAATAAAAAAAAAACTGCTTGTAAATTTTTCAATATTTGAAAAATCAATAACTGTCTTTTGACATACAATAAATCTCTAAGCAGTTTTCCACGATAATGATACTATTTAGTTAACAATTAATTGCTATTAATATGAAATTAAAGGGCTTGCTATTGAATATTATTTTCATTAATCATATTTATTAATATAATTAAAACACTTTATACACAAAATTATGAATTCGAATAAATGCATCAATTGACACTTCAATGTATAAAAACATTTTCTACTTCTGCTAATTATAAAATGGCAACTAATATATATATATATATATATATATATATATATATATATATATATATATATATATATATATATATACACATTAAAAAAGAGAACATTGAAAAAGTACAAATTAATTTAAATTCAGTTTAATTAATATAACAAAATAAATATAAAATAAAATTAAGTACGTAAATGTTGTAAGTAACTATGTGTTAAGTATTGGTAACAATTAAAAAAAACATTAGAATACAAATCAAGCGTATAAAAATATTCCATTGAATAATATTATACTAATAATCCTTATTATCGATTATTTGGTAAGAAAAGTCTTTCTAACCAAAATAATTCTGAGAGTGAAGTCGTAGTTAACTATATATATTGAAGTCACCTACACCTTGAAGATCTTATTTTGATTTGTTTGTTGCTCAACTGTCATTTTTTGCATACGAGAGCTAATTAGACCGGGACCTAAAGTTTAAAGTGGATTTCGAACCATTACAAGCATCCAAACCCAAGGTGGGATTCGAACCCACAAACAGAGCACTCGCCATTAAGCTACCAGCTCGGCTACAAGAAGGTTGAAATGTCATTTATTTGTGTTTACATTCAGTGAGTTACTAGGTTTGGGATTAAATTTTAATATTTGAGTGGCAATATTTATTTCCCATTTTCTCGTTACCTGCATTTATACTGATTATTTGTTATCTTCCATTTTATATTTGTGGTCTCATGGTAGTCTGCACCCCAACCAAATGTGTGTATATTACACACACAATGAAGGCAAGTTAAAGGGCATAATTTGCTTTATTTCCCAACGAAGAATACTCCAGATCACACAAAACAATCACGTGAGGGCCGGAATTCTGGACATTTTGTACCTCTATCTGGAGAGTAACAGATCCTCGAGGTTAGGACGCCTTAAGGGAGAGCATCCGGCATAAGATAACCAGAGAGCACTTCTGAGGATACTCAAGAAACACCACAAACAACAACTGAAAACAATAGGTACAAGTAATTTTTTTTCTTTTATAAAACAGTGATATTTTTTTTTAGGAGGGTCACGGCTAAAGATGTTAAAATTTGGCGGCACACGATAAGTTTAGCAGTGATTACTTACATATACTGTATAAAATAGCTTATGATCATAATTTTGAAAGCAAAATAATATAATATGCACTACAAAAAACAACAGCACATTTATAAAGGGATTCATAACAATGTCATAATAAGGATACATATTTAATGAAATATTTGAGCTTGACGTTTTTTTTTTATCATTTCATTCATATTGAGTCGTAAAAATGACAACG
>JAPDSC010051156.1:253456-275771 GCA_026290005.1 Latrodectus geometricus | reverse complement strand
TATATATATATATATATATATATATATATATATATATCATATTTTAAAGTTTTAATAAAGTTTTAATATACTTTTATACTTTTAAACAAACATAATTTTTATTTAATATCATAAATGAAATATTTAGACTTTTAATCAGAACAAATTTTTAATTTAAATATTATTCTCAAAATATTCCATAAAATGGTTATTATATATATTGGTTTCGAGTATAAATATCATAGTAAATTTGTTTAACATAAAAATAATATAATTACGAATTTTCATTACATAAGATTATTGGATACATAGTAATTTTTCCACTGCATGCATTCAGAAAAATTGCAAGAATATTTTTGAAAATTCTATTGTGCTGATCTTTAATTTTAATTTAATATCAAGATTAGATTATTAGCTTCTAAAAGAAAAATTCTCACTTTGGAGAAATAGTTTGGATATCATATATTTTAACAATTTTAAAGTCATCCGCCTGCAACTGAGTAAAGTGTTTTGTAATCTGTAAACATTTAAAATTGTAAACTACACTGTGTGAAAAGAAATGTGAAAAGACGTTTTATTTTCAAAATAGAAATATTTTCTATCGAAGCAAATTGAATTGTAACGTTAGCCATTGTTTTCCATTCATTCATTAGAACATAACACTTCTGAATAAAAACTTAATTTTTGAAATTTTTGTAGAATGGAAACAACGTAGTAGATTAGAGTTATTTTTATTGTCTAAAATAGTGTTACAGAATTTAAGGAGTTTTGCACAAAGAATTTTAGAAACATAATAAAAGAAATCTATAACGCTTCTATTTTTTTATTTTGATATAAAAAGTGTTTCTTTTATAAGTATCAAATTTATTGTCAATATTCATGTAAAATAAAAGTTAAACCTCAAAAACGTTTCTATTGCATATCTTAAATATATCTTCTAATATGAATTTATATGCTTTTTACTAGTTTATTAAATATCTAAATAGGTAAATATTTATAAGTATGCATACTCATGTTTAATATATCTACTCATATACATATGTTACTTCTAATTATTTTATTTTTCAAATTTTACTCTGCAAATTTCCTAGATAATTTCTACTAAGATTATAAAAATAAGCATTTTCATACTATCATCTTGATCATGGTTGATATGTTCTTGATTTTGATTGAAATTCTTATTGTTAATTGATATATTTATTTTTTTGGTTGGTTAAAAACATCTAAAATCCGAAAAAAAAGGTCACAAAAAAAAAAAAGCAAATTGTTGTATAAAAAAAAACCCGATTTTTTAAATTAAGGCCATCAAATTCGTTTAAAAGGGAGATATTGTTCTTCTAACATTTGTTTAAACTAGAAACGTATCATAAGCGTAATTTATGATAAAAATTTGCCGACGAAGTTAATTTGCTACAATAATTTCTCATTTAACTACTAATATTACTATGCTTAGCTTAATTAATCATCAATTTAATTCCTTCAAGTAATGACAAAATGCAAAACATCTTACAATTAGCTAAATTGTAAAACATTGAAAATTCTTAATAATTATATAGCAAGGCTGATTTGATTTGATGGCTGAGAATAATTAAAAGCTGAAAATCAATGCAACAAATATGCTCCATTATGTATCATTTGTAACCATAAAATACATGCAAAATTGATGCTAATTAATTTGAGAATAATAAAATACAAAATATTTTATTTATCTGTAAGTTAATTAATTTAAGAAATAAGAAAACTTTTATTATTAAAAAACATGGGATATTTACCTACAGAAACATTTTAACTGAATACTAAAATTTTTAAAATGAAAAAAAAAATTAACTTTTATTTTGTTCAACAATATAAATTTAAAGCATATTAATTAATTTAAATTTTTAAGCTAATTTATTCGTTTTAGTTTAGTTAAATGCTGCTACTGAAAATCCATCTGAACAGAATTATATGAATTAAAATTTTTTTTTTTTTTTTTTTTTTTAATTCTGACAAAATGCATAATTTTAGAAAAGTTTCTGTCATAGTAATTTTTTAAGTAATTAAAAATTAATAAATAAAGTTAAAAATAAGTAATTAATATAATTTCTAGTAATAATTAATTTAAACTAACAATTAGTTTAAAAAATAATAATAAATAAAAAAAAGTCAAATTAAAATAAAAATAATGAAAAATTAGTAATTACTAATTATAATAATTATTATAATATAATACTAATTATATTATATGGTAATTATAATGTATTATAATATAATACTAATAATTAAAATTATCAATAATTAGTTAATTTGTTTACAATATCCTTTCCAAATAGAATCGATTAAAAAGCAGATTTAGATTGTGACTCTATTTCATATTACGCTGACGAGCTCAGTGAAAATACTCCGTTTTCAATTTTCGGTAAAGATTTCATAATTAAGGAACAATGTAATTAAGCTTACATATATTCAGGGAAATTTCTTAAATTGAAGCATATTAAAATTTTTTTTCATATCAACATTCAATTTTTCAGAAAAATAACCACTTAAAATTGTTCAACTATAGATAAAGGAAGACTGCTGTTTGTATAAAATTGAAAAAGTTAATAACTTTATTTTCAAAGCTAAACTCACACACACAGATTGAAGGAGTCATTTAATTTATATATACTACCACAGATGAAACTCTGGAAAGGATCCAGATATTCAATGGAATACGTATTCATTTTGTTCGGGCTGTGATTCCAAATTGCGTTTTTATGAGTCGCATTGGGAAAAAAGTTGGCAATTATAATCGCTCTTGTCAAAATGTCAAGCCCCATCTGTAACTTCGTCACCATTTTTTGAGTGATAAGAATTCGTAATTATAGAACTGCTGTTGATTTTTCTTAAATTTAGCACGAATGTAAAAAATATTCTGAATGTATAAAGGATAAAGCTGATGACACTTCTAGAAGCGATGAGGAATAAAACGTTTTTCCACGAATGTTTTAAAAGAATTCTTTGAAATTGATTTTTTTATTCTCACATTTTTCATTTTTTTTTCAAAATTTTTTTTTCATAAGATTAAGTATAGCTGTTTGTTAAAATGTTTAAGGCTTTGTTTATTTTGTTGTAAGACGAGAAATATATTTCTTATAATATCTGTGATATGTTTATTTATTAGATGTTTAAATAAGTCAGAGATAAATCATGTATTATTGAAAACATATTAGTTTGGGGAAAAAGTTATCCATTATTTTTTCGGTAGACGTCTGTAGTGATCGCTATCTCGTGAGGTATCTATCAAACAATTTCAAATTTATGCTCATTGGAAAGGTGACATATGACACTAAAATATTCTCTTGCGGTTTTTTGTTTGATTAATTCAGTTATGAGTACAAGGTTTTAAAAATAGAAGACAACAAACAGAAAATTCGATACATTTTAGTTTTTCTTTTATAATGGCTAAAATTGTGAAAGGTGTTTATCATCCTATATATGACTGTAACAACCAGTTACGCACAATTTTAGTTTCGTCGATTGCATTTGGGTATTTGGATGCTAAAGATGCACCTCGCATGGATACAACATCGTCGGGAATGTCTATAAAATATCAAAAATTATCAAACTTGACAGCATGTCAGCAGTCGTAGCTTCGCACAAAACCTAAAAATCTACATGAAAACTGTTTTAAACCTTTTTACAAAGCGAATCTGAAAGAAGTTACAAAAAGTTCACGTAAAAATAATGGATTTCTTTTTCCCCAAACTAATATATTTCAACATTTGTAAAAGTGATTTTGTATTTTATTGGTTCATTATGATGATGAATGGTACAAAATGGTAAATACTTTACGAGTCTATTTTAAAGAATGCGTTGAAAGGAAAGAAACATTTTATTACATTTTAGTAAGATTTACTTCTTGAATACACTTTATATAATGAAAGATTTATAATAATGAACTGGCAATTGTAGAAAAAAAATCATAGTAGAACAAAAGAAGCTTCATCATCTGCAAGGAAAAAATCGTTTTTTCCTGGTGTTAAAAGATTTTCTCTTTTTCTGTTCCTTTGGAACCCCGTCCGCTTCATTTCATCAATGATTTTCAGTCACAGCACTTCTCTTCAACAAACACAGCAGTCAAAGTAGAAAAATAGCTTTCAGTTTCTTGAATTTGTTTCTTATGTAAATAGCTGAAGAAGTTATAGCATAAAATAGATTTTTTTACCTTGAAAACAATTTCAAAATTTGCTTCCTATTATTGCTTAAGAAAAAAAAAAGATAAATCTACCTGTAATCGTCTTTCATTTGATCTATCTAATGATACGGAGCCAAACTGGCAGCCGAATGGTTAGTTCTGGTTTTCTATTTAACATTTCGTGGGTTCGATTCTCACTTAAATTCTCAGATGTTGTGGTGGCTCAGAATACATTGTTAACTTTAGATAGGTGTCTAATTAGCCCTCGTGATAAAAGATGACTTTTAAAATACTAACGAAACAAATAAAATGGTGATAGTTAATCTATGATAATAATAATTAATTAATTACTGTTATTTCTCCAAGAAAATTACAATTATTCATCGTTATTGAACATTTAAGTATTGATCATCATAGTTTAATTTTAATTTAATTATAATAATAAAGGTAGAGCTTGTAGTAAAACGTGATAATGTAAATATGAATAGGTCGTGTGTGTTTTTAATGTTATAAAAGCATTAAATAGCTATAAAAGCAAACAGATGTACAAAGAGAACGAGTTTTGTTAACGAACAAAAACCATCATTTTGATACAAAGTAGTTAACTTTTTCTTCCTAAAAATTAAAATTTCAGAATAATTTCAGCTTATGTCTGCTATATTTAAAATTCAAATAATAGATAACTCAGATTCCAAACTTTCTTTCATTACTTATACTAGTCAAAAATTATAGAAAAATGATTAGAAATAACGCATTGCAAAAAATGAAACAAACTAGAAAATCGACGCAGAATAAGTAACAATATATCGCCACATATATTTTTATTGTATGACATACTTAAAAATTATCCTTTCTCAAAAAATCAAGAAGTATGTAATAATTATTGTTGGTATTTCATAACTAATCGATAACTCAATTCTGTTAAAATATTTAAAAATATAAAATTTTAATAGTGTTATTTGAAAATATACCTGATATAAATTATTAAATTTTTTAAAGATATATAGTTAATAGCATACATTAGTTTTAAACAATGAATATTTGCCATTCTTATTTTTTGATTCTTAATAGATGGCAGTTATTTGTGTAGATTAGACTTTCTTAACGCATGATGGTTTGTGTGACTGTTAGAAAGGTTAAAAAGTAAAATACCGTTTTATTTTTAAAGTTCATCAGTGTTGAAGTTGGAATTAAGCCAGATATTTAAAAGAATTCGTATTCCGATTGGACAAGATTCTAAATTGTACTTGTATGTGTCACCCATTACGAAATCTGTATAATAATTATTCTTACCCAAATGCAAAACAGAATCGTAATTTTGTCACCATGTCTTTGAGTGACAAGAATATGTAATTATATTATGGCAGTAGCATTTAGGTGTTTATTAAGAATTTTGTTTTTTTCATAATATATATATATATATATCGCTTATTAAAGAGACTTTGCATATAATATTAGTTTGGGGAAAAAGTAAACCATTATTTTTTCGGTAGACGTCTGTAGTGATCGATATCTCGGGAGGTATCAATCAAACAATTTCAGATTTATGCTCGTTGGAAAGGTGACATTTGACACTAAAATATTTTCTTGCGATTTTTTGTTTGATTAATTTAGTTACGAGTACAAAGTTTTAAAAATGGAAGACAACAAACAGAAAATTCGATACATTTTCGTTTTTCTCTTGTAACGGCGAAAAAGATAGCCAGGTGGCTAAAATTGTGAAAGGTGCTTATCTTCCTATATAAGACTGTAATAACCAGTTACGTACAATTTTTGTTTCGTCGATTCCGTTCGGGTATTTTTGATGTTAGAGATGCACCTCGCATGGATTTCGCATGGATGTTAGTGATGCACCTCGCATGGAAAAATAATGGATTTCTTTTTACTCAACCTAATATTGGAAAATGGGTTTTTTCATTTCAATTTTAGGAAATAATGCTTCTATAATAAATTGGCAATTGAGTTTAATTGTTAGATGAATTATATATATATAGGCAAAGAAAATATGAAATTATGTTAAGAGTTTAGTATCTAGAATAAAATAATATGTTATTTTCAATGATTAGGATTTATTTAGGCACTATAATCAAATATTTTGACAAAATTAGCACGCTATTCCAGCGTATGTACAAGCAGAAAATATAAATGTTCATCCATTTACCAATTTTTCAATATTAGCTAGGATTTTAACATCCACTTAGGGTAGCACACCTTATTTCCTGTACAAGTAAAGAATTATATAACCAGATATCTATTTGTGTAATATTAATATTTATCAGTTTACTAAAATTATATGAAATAATTTGTTAAGTTGACATTCAATGAAAGTTTCCCTTAAATTTTGCTTTCTATTTGTTAATTATACAAATTCTCATTACCGAATTGATTGTTTTCTCTATACAGAATATTCGATTTCTACCCTAGAGTGGGTTGAAGTTGTGACACAAAGCAATAGAACCAGGTATAATTATCTTTTGTATACAAATACTGATTTTTGAATGAGAACTAAATGTAACTTAGATTACGGCTGTATAAAATTTAACTACAATTTAGAATCAAATATAATGTTCAATTGTGTAATTTAAGGCTTTCAATTGTTTCTGCCTCCAATGACTATAGGATCAAAACATCTTTATGGAACTTTTGTGGCTTCTTATTGTTTTATTAGCTAACATATCTATGAATTTCAAATATCAATCTAGTTTCTGTGAATCACCAGAAACATATTTAGCATTACATATGCATACACATACTGTACATACATATATACAGTCAACCCTCCTCTAACGCAATACTCTTACAGCGCGGTTTCGGTTCAACAACACCCATCTTTTGTGATTGCATCTTGTCAAACACAAAAGAAACAGGGAAAGGATTAAAAAGTAAGTTTATATTGCTTGAAGATAAATACCAAATTTAAATAACTTAGAAGGGGGGAGGGACAAATATCGTTTGTTGCAAAATCAACAAATTGGAATGAATCTACAATTCGAACCTTAAAGAAAAATGGAGATAATATAAGGAAAACTATGGCAGATGACTGTCCATTAGGTGCGAAACGTATTACTCGCACACGAAATTCTAATATGGTTAAAATGGAAAGGTTGTTAATGATCTGGTTGGAAGACTGTATACCCAAAAAGATTCCTATTAGCGGATATCTTATCAAGTAGAAGCACTTAAAATCTAAGAACATTTAAGTATTCTTATGCATTGGCTTGGCATTCTTATGCAGGGCTAGAAAATCATTCGTTAGTTCCAAGTAAAGGATGCTTTGAAAAACTAACAAAAAAGTACACATTGCACAATATTAAGCTTCAAGGAGAACAGACCTCAACAGGTGTTGAGGCTGCCGAAAATTATAAGCTGGAACTAGCAAGAGTTATGAATGAAGGAGGTTATTCACCTGATCAAATTTTTAACGCCGATGGGACGATATTATATTGGCAAAAACTACCATCTAGAACCTTTATTTCGAAAGGCCTGCTCAGGGGCTTAAACCTTCAAAAGAACGTATCACCGTTCAAGTGTGCAGCAATCTATCGGGAGACTGATGATAAAACCAATGATAATAAATAATTTTCTTACTCCCCGTGTTATGAAAAACATTAATAAGACTCAATTGCCTGTATTCTGGTGAGAAAGCTTGGATGACTCAAGATTCATTTAAGGATTGCTTTTATCCCGGTAGTGGAAACCTATACGATGGAAAAAATTTGTATTTCAAAGTTTTATTAGTTCTTGATAACGCTGGCTTCCACAACATAGAACAGGATCATCCAAATGTGAAAATTGTCTTCCTTCCTCCTAACTGCACGTCATTAATACAACCTTTGGACCAAGGAATCATTCGAACTTTAAAAATATACTACACACGCCAACTTTTCCATAGCATTTTCGACAGATTAGAAAGTAGTGAAAATAAAACCCTTACTCATGTGTGGATGGAATTTTCTATTTTAGATTGTATTAGAAACGTGTCATCGGCTTGAGTGGAAGTTAAACCATCAACGCTTAATGCGTGTTGGAAACCTCTTTTACCTCAAATGGTTCAAGCTATACAAGATGATTCTACAATTTCATTCCCAGTTTCAGAAACAGTAAGCACTGCTTCTCGTTTAAGCTATAAAGAATTAGCAGTAAGCCATCTGGATATACTCGGGGAAGAAACTTTAGATGAGGAAGAACTGATGGAATTAACTGATTAATTAACTGATGGAATTAACTGAATAATCAGTTGATACACCCACTTCAAATGCATTGGTAAGCGAAAATAAGGAAAACGAAGAGGTGCGAAATCTCGATTTTACAGGATGTGAAAAAAAGGGCTAAATTTGGCTAAAGAATTAGAACTTCATTTCATTTAAACTGATCATTCAACGGTGTGCAGCGCAAAGTTTAAAAGAGAATTAAGTTTTTTCTTAGCTCCCTATAAAGTGGTTTTAGTGAAGTTAGAAAAAAAAAAGCTACAAGCGAAAACCAATAGGAAGATGAACCAAGTGAGGAAGAAATTTTGCCCATTAAAAGCATGCGAGTTAGGCCATTCATATCTGACAGCGAGGATGAGTGTTGAAAGATTACATAATTTTACAAAATTCTCTCTTGTTTTTGATGAAGAACAGTTTTTTAGTTTAGTTGTTGTTTTATTTTTTTTTATCATTTTCTTATATGAACTCTTCAATTCAATAAAAGTAATATATATTGTCTTTTGTATTTATTGGTCTTCATATAACACGGTATGAATGATGTGATTTTAACTAATTATGAGTTTCTTATAGCGTGGTTTCCACACAACGTGGTAGTCGGTTTCCATAGAACGCGCTACGAATTAGCCTGGTTTGTACAGGGAAATCCGAGTTTCTTATTGAACGGTTTCCATATAATGCGTTACGTACTGACCGCGTTATAGGAGGGTTGATTGTAGATATGTATGTATGTAATTCATCCTTTCAATTGTTAGAATAGACTTCAGACATTTGTAAGCAGACAAAAGATAAAAATTTATATTTGTAGTATTATTTATCTGATGGTCCAGAATCTTTTCAGTAACGTTCAGGTCCTATTACAGCTAAGACTATCTTCTGTGACATCTTTATGGATATAACAGAGACCACAAAAATGACTTGTAATTCGCGTGAACATACATTAACATCAACATGACTACACACTGTAATAATCAAGTCATTCTGAAATGACTTGAGCTCATGAAATTATGCCATCCAAATGGAACATCACGCTCGAGTCACAAGCACTTACTACGACTTCATTACGAGGCAGAGTCTTGCAGCTAAGGCTTATTGCAACGATATGTGACGTAATAAAAATCTCCTTAATAGAGCATTGAGTTTTATGAACATGCAGAATGTAATTATGAAGCGTTAGTATTTTCTTTGTGACAGTCGAATACCTTTGCATTTTTAGTAATATTGTGTGTTTAAAATAAAATGTCATATTAGAGTCACAAAATCTCGTTACAATATCGCTGCGATGACGCCATATGGTCGCAATGAAAAATTTAAATATTTCCCTTTTGAAAAGAAAAAAAAAATAGCAGACAATATATCGTAGGCTATAAATTCTTTTCGGTGCACCTATTTTCAAAGTTAAATGAGAGAAACAGAACTATTTAATAATACAAAAGGAACTTCGCCATTTTGGCGAGAAAAAGTCATTTTCTCCTGATTTTAAGTGGTTTTCCGTCTTTCTCGCTTTGTTCCTTTGTATTTTCCTTTCTCTTTCTCTCTATTAGGCATTTTCTTTAGCTGACAAAACACATGAAGAGGAAAGGTAACTTACATTTCCACCATGGCTTCTTTTCTGTTGACTATGTAAATAGCTGAGAAAGAGATGGGTATTTAAATTACGTTCATTTCCTTCTCCTCAGAAACTTTTTGAATTCCCGTTTTCTGCGGTTGGTGTTGAGTTGTTTTAATTAAAAATGCCATGTTTAATCTTCATTCGAGCATTGTTCAGCAAAGTGGCGCTGATTAGTCTACGGCTATTACATATGTATAGTTGTTATTTTCAAATCATTAACTGTCGAATGAATGAATGCATAACAAATGACAAATATTTTCGAACTTTTCCATTCGAATGCTCCTAATTTCATTACTTTGTTCTTGGTTAAATTACTTATTTTGCCATCAGCATTATCTTAGAGTGTACTTAAATTATTCCTTTCTACAAACAAATTTAAAATTCTATCAAGATAATTTGATGCAGTTTAGAAATAACCTGTCAGATAAAAACTAATGCAACGATTTCTCAAGATTCCATTACATAATGTAACTTTTAACTGTTACAAAAACTTTTTACTGTTACAAAATAATTACTGCTACAAAAAACTTAAAAAAAGAAATAATAAACCTTACACACGTATTCTATGAGAGGAAATTTCCAAGCACAAAATCGAGAGACAAGCATACTTTAGAGTAGCACCCATCTTCCATTAATCAACGAGGCCAGGATCGAACTTAGACTCTCCACTTCGAAGAACAACTGAGTCATGGTGAATGAAAATTATACGTAATTCTCTGCATGATAGTATTAAGAGTTTGAAATATTGTTTAAACCAACAACATTTCAAGAAGCAACCTTTGTAACCAGGAGATATTTTAATTACAATAATTGTTAATGAAGAAGATATGTTCTTGGTTAATGCAAAGTTTGTATTGGTATTATTTTTATAAAACTAATTTCTTACCCAAACATTTGAAATTCAATAAGAAAATTAGAATTTTTAGAATTTCACAAATAAAAGTTCATTACTAACTATTTGAATTCCTAAATTAATAATTTTTAAGTATTTATCTATTTATTAATTTCCGTCATAATATTCTTGAAATAAATATTTTATTCTTTCAAATGACCTTAATGATTGGTATGTCAGTGTGAACGATTTTAGCTCTTATAATCATCCCAATCTGATTTTATCCATAGTTAAATTGTTTGTTAAATATTTAAAAATACCCTTCTTTATTATCTCGTAACTCATTACTATGACAACAGATTAAAAAAGAAGAATTTTAATATGCAAAAATCTTTCGGGATTTTTGTTTTTTAAATTAGCATGCCAAGTTCTAAGATTGAAGTTTTCATAACGAAAATAATGAAACCCCATCAGCAAATAAGGAAGATATATGACATATTCTTAAAGATATGTGATTGCTTTGCTCTTCTCATTTACATGGCAAACGACCTTAAAAATATAGCTTTAGCAATTTATCTTAATATTAAATGTATTATAATTCAATTTGGAAACAATAATGTTGAAAAATAGGTATTTTTTAAAAAAAATTTCATTGATTTCAAAGACAACTTTTCATCAATCAAGTTAAAATTTTAATTTTTATTTCATATTATATTGAATGATTCATAAAATTTACTAACATCTTAGGTATTAGCTATTTTTGTGTGGCTCGTTTTAAATAAAGCATCTTACGCATTCTTAAGAGCAGTTTTATTTATTACTTTTTAACATTAGAACAACTCCTTCGAAAAAGAGAAACTGACAAAGAAAGGACGTGTTTTTTTAAATAAGAGAGAAAATTTTCAATTTCTCACTTTCTGTGAGTCGTGCGCTCCAGGATTTTATGATATGACTGAATTTCTGGAACAACATTTTTTTAAAAAAGGAGATCTCACGACTAACGGAGTAATCTTATTTCTCGTGACATTAAAAGGTTTGCCCTCTTTTATTGTTCCCTTCGAAACTTCTGCTTAACCCTATCAGCGGATTCTCCCCCTTTCGCCAAACAACTGATCTGTCGAAGTGAAAAAGGTAGCATACGCAATTCTTTTTCCGCTGACTACGTAAATAGTGAAGGAAGTGATAGCATTTGGATTGGGTTTTTCTCTAGAAGAATTTTTAGTAGTTTTATTTTACTTGAGTTAATTCGGTGACATCTGTTTTAATCAAAGATGCTGTATTTTAATTGAAAGAAACATAGTATAAGTAAATTATGTGTTGTTGTTACACGCACACACACGTATATTGATTGATTGATTGATTGTTACGTGATTTTCTTTTAATTAAACAATTTTTTGCCTAAAAGAAAATGGCGCAAAGCCTAACTCTCACTTAAAAAAAATTTTATAAATACAAATATAAAATAAGAACGAATTACAGAATAATTCCAAAGTGGATTAACCCAAAAATATTCTAATATTTAACAAATAACATGTTTAATTTATAAGAAAAATGGGAAAAATTTTTTCTGGAACAGAGGGGAAGTCGTGACCACATAATGGTGTACCCAGTAACAATATATAGCTTCGGCGTCATCAAATTCTGTTATTATCAAGAGAGAAATAAAATTTACTAACCCACTAACTGACGCACAAATGAAGGCACAATAGAGAAAACTTACTTTTTTATTTTAACTCCTTTCAAGAACATTTTATAGGATACAGTTTACTAATTTTGAAGTTTCGGTAGTGTGTATACATTTATACACCACTAACACGCAGATTTGATTAAAAAAAATTGGATCAGGGGAAAACAATTTAGGGTTCCCTATTAAAAAAAAGAAAGAAAGAAATTACCGAGGTTAAGATATCGTCAAAATTGGTTTATAAAGGAAATGCCCGGATGAGCAAGATTCCTACATCGCAATGCTGAATCCCACGCTAGACTATTGAAAGTTCGAACAAAACCGCTCGAGAAAACTTCGCGTTGCTGAAAGAAAACCCTTCTAGAAACAAAATTTTAGAATAAAAAAATTCCACAAGCAGATGAAATATATACATATAAAACACAGGATATCATAAACTCTGAAAGTATCATACTACATTTCTCTTTCCTATCTTAGTTATTTTTCAGCTAAGAAACAACCAATCAACAACCACACATGTTCTAATCTGTAAATTTATAGTCACCATCTAAAGAGAAACTTCAGTATATTTCTTTAAAAACGTTTCATTAAAATAAGCATAATGCATAATGACAGGAAATAAATCCTTTTAAAATGCATTTTACATCGTATAGTCAAAAAGCGATAGCATTCAGAGGAATTCATAGAATTCAGAGGTAACCCCAGTTACAAAAATATTTGACAAATAAAATTTGAAGGTTTATTTTCCTCTTACCATTTATTTTTTTACTCATAATTTGGCTAAGCACTTTTTGAATGGGAGTTAATAACCTTATTTTATAATATTTTTACTTTTTATTTAATAACTGATTTTTTGTTAAAGAATTGTTTAAAATTATCTGTGATAATGAAGGGAGAAACTCGTTTTTTAAACCTTAATTTGTGCAGACGGTGTAATCTTTGCAACTTTTATATTATCAAGTGATATAAACCAACAGTATAAATGCCATAAAAATATCAAAGTGTTTTTTTTTTTTTTTTTTTTTTTTTTTAAATAGTTTTCAGATTATGTGCCAACAATGTGAAATAACTTCTTATACTAAAAATATGATGATTGTTTTTTTTTCCTTTTTTTGCTCTGATTTACTTTATATTAAGAAAATTTTTTCTTCGAATTCACTTGCTAAGCCTTATAGTAAGAATTCTATTCCAGGTAAATATCGTTTACTAAGCACGTAAGATCATTACTAGCATGTCATCACGAATTCTTGTCACTCAAAAAATGGCGACGAAATAACTGTTTCCGTTTTGACATTTTGACAGACTGCGTCATTATCGCCAACTGGATTCAGGGGAAGCACGTAAAATCTCAATATGAATTTTTAGAACAATCGGAATATGAATTTCAAAAAGTATCTGGATGAATTCCAGAATCTAATGGAAGACTATAAAAATCAAATAGTGTCCAGAATTTCAACATTCAAAAAAGAACTGATTGATTTATTTAGAATTCTAAGTCACAAACATTACTTGCCCATCTGTTACGAACAGAATCTGGAAAAGTGCCAGATTTTTTTCTATAAAAAGTAATTTCTAATCACAAAGAATTATAACTAAAAAAACTTTATGGTGAAGTAACATTCGATTTGAAGTTCAAAAACATCTGCTCATTAAGTTCATAAAAATGAAATATGTGTTATTTAAACGTAAAAAACAGAATCGCTAATTTTATTCTGCTTTAAAATATTCGAAAATAATAAAAATTCGATAATTAGGGAAATTAAAATATTTATCTAGGGCAAATGATTGGAATATGCAACGTCTTAGTCTTTTTCATACTGCTATTTTTGAAAAAAGTTACCGTTAACATTAAAGTTTTTATGTAAGATAAATTTTATACGCTAATTTATAATCTGTGATAAATTCTAAAACAATTATATTGAGAATATTTTTATGATACTTTTCCAATAAAATATCATATTCCTTTTGATTTCAAATAAAAAAAAAGAAAAAAAAAGAAACACAATTGTATTGTTGAATTAATACTGTGTTTCAATTGCAAAAACGTTCTGCTTTTGTTCGGAATATTCGAATTTTAAGAGTGTAAGAATATTCAGAAAATGTTTCATATCGCTAGATGTTTTTGTATTGATTTCACGCATTTAAAATATTGTAGGATGTAAAGGTATATGCTGAGGTACAAAGCTCTTTAGGCTCTCTCCGTTGATGTGGTATGGTGATTAAAAGATTGTACCAGTTCAGATGTCAGCCTCGTCATTAGAAAATGGTTAAAAACTATGTGGCATTTGGCCATGTCTGTCAGTTTCAGTCGGCTAAAATGGGCAACAAAAAGAGTACTGCAATAACCTAACGTAAATAAAATTATAATTAATGTTTTGTAAGAATTTCTGCCATTGTAAATTGTGAGTAGAATAAGCAATACATTTTGTTAAACTAGGATATTTTAACTATAATTTTAACGTTATGTTAATTAATAATCCATTAACAAAGCTACAAGTTTTTAAAATCATTTTTGTATTATTACTTAAATGAATGTTTCATTTACTCTGAAAGTGAATACCAGTTTTATTTTATATTTACTTGTTTTTAGAAATTCACTTTTTAATATTCAAATAATAATGATTTTTGCACATTGCTTCAATTATTTTCTAAATGGTTTTATAAATGCACATCATTAATATTACGTTACCCTAGATATTTTTGTGAGTCTAATACTAGCTAAAGAGAGATTTAAACTTGTGAACTTTTGCTCATTTTTATCTAAAAGCAATTTCTTTTCGCTTAAGGTTTGTTTTAGTGGTATTTAGTTTACTTTTCTTATGTTTGAAACTTCGCTCCTAATATCTTACATCTTTTAGAAGCTCATTATGCGCAAAAATATCAATTTATATTTACGCTTCGTATTTCATTTATAATTTATGGTTGTTGAAAATAGGAGTTGTCCAGTTCCAAAACCGGAATCAATTCTTTTTTATGTTTTCGGATTCTGATATATATATAAATTTTCCTAACATTTACTAACATAATTGAACTGATTAGTAATCAATTAAAATATTTAAATATTTTTTAGTGTTATATTTATTTTACTAAATGATACTAATACTTACTTACAAAAGCAAATAATTAAAGAGCTCAGCGAATAAAAGTGCCTTTAAGTTATTCTGTATTATTTTGCATAAAGTCAGGTTATATTTTTAATTTAAAATTAAATGGATCTCGCAACTTAATTGCAAAATTAGATAGTTCTATAACTTATTTGTAAAGTGATCAATAAAATCCATAATTTACTTAAAAAATTAGGCATCATGGATTTGTAGAAAATGAACAATTGTATGGCAGAATCGGGCAGATACAATTTAGTCGCAAAATAAAATAAATCTCATCGTTAATTACAAAAAGAAATAAATCAATATCACGGCTGCAAAATAACCAGCATCTCATAATTTAGTTATAAAATATAGTTTATAAAATAGTTTAAAGAATTATAAAATAGTTTAGCATTGAAATAAGATAGATCTCATAACTTAGCTTTAAAATATTACCTACGAGCAAATGAATAATTTCGTTACAAACTAAAATAGATGACATAACTGTAGTAGAATTTTTCTAAATTCTATAAATTAAATAAAAGCCATTACATTTATTCTCTTCTAGTAATATTTCAATGGTTAGAAAATTTAAAATTTTTACAAAACAAATTCTAAAAATTAAAGAAAATAAAACTTTTTTTTTTGTAAATAACGCAATTAGAGTTCTTCCTTTAAAAAGTTTTAAAAAGTAAAGTATGATTATATGATTCTAGAGAGTTCAGATAATTACAGAGAGAGAGAAAGAGAGAGAGAGAGAGAGAGAGAAAATTAAATATTTTAAGTCTGTCATACACAGGTTATCATAAATTAAGAGAAAATCTCAAAAATGATGATAATGCCAAAAAGTTTGCAGGGGAATTAAATGGAACTTATACAACACATTGGAAGGTACAAAATAGCAAAAAAGAAATCTACAGACAATTATGGGGTTACAAAAATTAGCATATATATAAAACGAAAAAATGAGAGGTATATATTTTGGTATAGGATAAGTACCTTTAATATGAGGTATGATCCTCCCGAAAATCAATACCCCACATCCAGCGATATGTGAATCTCTTAGTTTTGCAGTCTATTAACTGTGTAGGAAGTACGGGCCATTGTTCTCTCAAAGCAGTTAAAAGCATAGTTTGAGTTCTACGAGGAAGATTGAGAGCAGCTACACTTCAGCGTCCCAATTATGCTCAATTGGGTTAAGGTCCAGAGATCGAGTTGGTCACAGCATGCACTCAATTATTTCCTGATCACGATAAGCATTCATGATTCAAGCCCAGTGTGGTCTCATTTTATCACCCTGTAGCACAAAAACCTCATCTACAAGGGTGCTTATAAGCATGCAGGAAATCAACTCTATATAGGAGTGAGCATTAATATTTCTACGGTAAAGAACATCTAGGTCTGTGCGTCGACTGAAAGAGATACCGCTCCAAACACAGATGCTGGCTGATCCGTATGCGTCTCTTTCATGGATATTTGATGGATGAAAATAAGTTCCACGTTTTCTCCAAATGAAAAGGTGCTATCTCTTTCGAGACGAAACGTGGGCTCATCAGTAAAGAAAACAGTCGTCCTTTAATCAGCCTTTCAGGGGACATGTTAATGTATTCATTGCAAATGCAGCCGCCTATAGAGTGACGTGAGTGAGATGCAAATGACTGGTCACCTCGCATAGAGACTAGTGATATTAATGAGGTCTTTGACCTATTGATGATCAGGATACCAATCTTTCGGAGCTTACAGCGAAGGAGTATCTGTGCTAGTTGTGGTTCTATTACTTCGTGCTCATAATGACAAATATCGGTCAACGGCACTCGTGGTAGCGCCTGCCCTTCCTTGGCTGAATCTCCTGGATGCCGAAACCATGGTTGGAAATTGTTGCTAGTCTATGGATCAAAGACGAGCTCTCATTCAATTACTTAAATATTTCTGTCTGACTTTGTCTTACCTCTAGTCTGCCAAGAGCTCGCCATCGAAATTGTTCTCTCAAATGATGCCTAAAGATCATTGTTACAATTTCGCTATGCCAGATTTTTAATTTCAGACACGCAGCGACAATTGCCAGCTTTCTCTGAGACATCCATTTTTATGCGCACTTACAAATGACGTATTACTACAGCCACGCCATTGTTTTGCATAATGTCATATTCTTCAGCTCTTTTTACTTATTAAATTTCATTGAGATTAGCATAGTTTTGGGAGAGTTATCGCTATCTTTGTGATGCTTCCTTAATTTTTAGAAACCAGTGTATATAATATCAGTGTAGGACAACAAAAGAGACGAAACCCCATATCAGTTGACTCTATTCTAAGGTCTTTAAACACAAATATATTTTTAACGTGTGATGTCTTTTTGGAAGAGGATCTGTGATTAGGTTTAAGAAGATCAAATGAGATACATTTCTATTACTTGGGCCCCAAGACATGAACAGCATAGTTGAAGAGCTGACTCTTTTAAACAGTGCCTAAAAGAATAATATTAACTTGCTATCAAGTAAAAATAAGTGTTAAATTATTTGGGTGTTCTTGACATCATTTTAGGCAGCTAAGTCAAATATGTTTAGATTCTATTAACTTGTTAAATCACGATTATAATCCTTGTCTTTTATATCCCGTCTATGTAATATCTCCTTCGAATAATACAAACCAAGTTGAGAACAGTTACTCAACTTGTTTGGTATTATTCTAGATTGATATTACTGGCTTTTCAGTTTGTTTAAGTATTGTTTCATTAGAACAAGATTTGACAATTGTCCAAGTTTGTTTGTTTGTTTGGTTGGGTTTTGTGGCGCAAGGTCCAAAAAGGACAAGCTGCGCCAGACAATTGTCCAAGATATGAAAACAGAAATTCCTTGTAGCTCATGCTGTGTGTGTGATGTTATTACTATAATATTATTTAGCTGATAAATGCTAGATATAGTGTTAGAATCATGTGATAGTAACTCTATTAATGACAATATTATTGGTGCCAATGTAACTCGATATTAAATTGCACGATTTTTTTCACACATTTATTGTGTCAGACATTCTGAACTAGGCTACTTATAGTATTTTATTTGATTTACAATGGCAAACATATAACAACAGCGATATCATTTGGAATTCTAGTTTTTTTAATACATCTGTTGAATTAACCTACTTTGGTTTATGACGCTGCATCTACTATTATTTTGTGCCAACGACAATTAATGTTTCATTAGTGTCTAGAATATAATGCTTCTCGAAATCTTGTTGCTTTAAGGCTACCTTTTGCTTCTGCATGCTAATTCGATCGTTATTTACAATGCAATATCTAATAAAATCAGAGTAATTTTGTTGTTTTAATTTTTGCAAAAGAGTGGTAATTTCAGTAGAAAACTTTTGGTACTACAGTTTAGAAGTTGGTTTGGTTAATTGCATTACACATATTTACCTTTGCTAATAATTATTAGAATAATTTTTATCTAAGAGGAGAATACCAATAACAATCGATTTAATTTGTCGATTTTTTGGTCACGAATTTCATCAGCAATTACGACATCATAGTTCTTTTGACTTAAAATTGGGTTGATTTGATGCTCAATGACCATTTTTTGCTTCTTAGAATTTATTTCATTGGAATCATAATTTGCATACATTTAAGATAAATTTAAATGCCCAACTTAAAGTCAATAGATTAAGAGAGTCTTATAATTAGGAAATAAAGTAATGATTTCAAGAATGCTGATGATGTATGATTATAAATGAGACTCAACAATAATATAGTTAAAATTGGAAACAGCATTCTTTATATTTTATCATACAATGATTAACGATTTTATGTTTTATACCAATAAGCAATGCAATACACACAGTTTTAAATATAAATGAAATGTTAAAAATTACTATGAATGCTACAAAATCACATACATACTTTTCTTTTGTAAATGAGTAAAAAATACTTTTACTATATTTAATAAATATTTTCACCAAGAAAGGGAGAAGCACTTTACAGAAACTTATTAGATAAATATATTACAATGCATACAAAACATCATCCTAATATACGTCACTAAGTTTGTTGATTTCAGATGACAACTAACTGCCTTTATCATGCAAATTTAATAGAAGAGTAGGTATTGTGTGAATACTTAATAAACTGTCTTTTATTGAGTTGCCACACATACACCGAGAACTTAATTGAAAACAAACGCTTAAAGTTTCACCTGTAAATGAAATTATTAAGGAAGCAGAGGGAATTACACACAAGGACAATAAACGTCCGAATTATGATCATATTTACGATATGCTGCCCACATTTATGATCTTTCGAATAGAGAACGCGAGGAATACGAATGAAACCGCGCCGTAAATTAACTGGTCTTAAGGAAGTTCTTTCATTCGTAACCGTTAAATAAAAGTCATGTGATATTTATGAAAAAGGAAATCGGTTTCGATTTTACTTCAAATATAGTTATTGTCGTAAAAAAAAAAGATAATAAATGATTGAATCCACGTGGATAGAATAAATACGTTAAATTTAATAGAGAAATATATATTTGGAATACAATATATAAAATCAAATAATATCAACTGTCTTGAGTTTATTAATCATAGTTTGTGCGACATTTAAAAAAATGAAGATATTTTAGCGCGATGTCCTAAAATAATAGAATAATTCTTAAATATTTTACGTTTCTTTTACTTTTTTTATTATTAATATTTTAATCTAAATTCCCATTATAAGCATCTACAATTTTACACTTTTAATTCTTTTTATATTTCCATCAGAAGATAATTACATATTGGATTGTGCAAATTAGCTTAAATTTTGAAGTGCATTAATTTAAAGATTTTTGAATCTTGTATTTTAGAATTTAAATTTATGAGGCAGATTTTAATTAGCGTAATTTAAAAATATACTTGCATAATATTTTATTTAGTGCATAATAATAGTTGTGTCTCTAATATACAATACTATGTATCTTGTAGTTACTATGTCTTGGCTTCTATATTTATTATGACGGATATTTTATGTTCATTGAAAACATTCAACCTTCTAAATTTATTTTTAATATCAGAAAAAATGTTTTGTTGACATTTAAAATAGAGCCGGCCAATGGTTGAGTGGTTAGAGTTCTTGACTCCTAGGTCCGGGTTTGAATCTTGTTTCTAGCATGGATTTTTTATTCGTTCTTTCTCCTGTGATGATGTATGAATGTGGTCCGCCCACAATAAACTGGTTTGTGGTAGTATGACGTGGGTAATTCTACTCACCTCCGGGACTTGGTTCACAGGTGTCCACCGGGTAACGCTAAATGAGTAGTAATTTCTGGCCTTGTTGTGGTGAAGGGTCAAGTGCCCGTCTTTGGAATAAAAAAACATTTAAAACAGAGAAAAAGATATGCAATCTCTTATTTGGAAAGAAAACAAATGTTCTTAATTAAATTAATAGTTTTTAATTATGCTTTGAATTTTATAAATTGCAATGATTGGAAATAATTTGTACTTTTCAAATAAAGCTAGAAAACTGTCTTACAGCATCATAAATTTGGATAAAAAAAACTTTTCATGGCTTTTCTGGGAAAAGTAACTTTTTTTTCATATGATGCAGAAATTTGAAAACATTAAAATGTATGTCAAAAATGTGATTACTAAGTACATAAATTCATTCACTTTAATACTTAATCTCTAAAACATCTGCTATGTAATTATTCATCCAAAAATAAAATATAGGAGGTTAAAAAAAGAAAGCAAATTGAAATGGAAATTTATCTTATAAAATATTTTGATAAAAGATAGGAAACAGAAGAAAAATCAGGTTCAATCTGAAAAATTCACTCGAAAATCATCTTCAAATATCCACTTGTGGGTTGTAAAAAATATTTTAGCATGCATTAGCATAATGAAACAAGTTTTAATAATAGGTATTTAAAATCTTTCAAAAATGTCGTTTTAATTTTATTTTCATATTTTTCAATACTGAAGAATTACGATGAATTTTAGATAAGAATGGGCGTTTTAAAGAAACATTGAATGCTACGAGAAAAATATTTTCGTATCAATTTATTGCTAACTCTTTGAAACAATGAAATGAATTTTATAGAAATTTTTATTTATATACTTTTTTGTGTGGGTGCAACAGATGTTATATAATAATTTTGTCTCCCACTTTTCATTTGTAGTTAAATTCTCTTAAGAGTAATTCAAACAAGCCTTTTCATTACCACCTGCATAAATAATCTTCTTTCAGATTGTGTTGTGTTCATCATCATTTTAATTTATTTTATTCTATACTATATTTTTATAGATTTCTTTATCAATATTAACCTAGTTATTTAGTTTTTAATTCGTATTCTTTATTTTTACTCATAAACATTAATATTTCATAATTTTGAATAAATCAATAATTTGTTTACTCAGGTGCTTTTGGTGACTTTTTTAAATATTGTATTACATATAATTATGAAAGTATAGAGCGTTTGTTACTTACAAAATTGAACTAAATATTTTTATCCCATTTATATCTTTTTGCTTTTATATTTTTACATACCAATAAAGCTCACTAATAGTTTGGAATGGAAATTAATTTGTCCATTAGTATTATCTTTATTTTTTTCTCTGTATATTTCTGATCATTACAATCTCGCTAAAAATAGTGTTTTAATTTTAAACTGAGTGATTCACTTGACGAAATCATTACTTAAAATGACATCTTTAAACTCGAAATTGAAAATTTTTAAGGTTCATTTCTAGAAGTTTATGTGTTTATTTAAGCTTTTCTTGGAGTTTTTAAAAGAAAG
>JAPDSC010051156.1:228527-241036 GCA_026290005.1 Latrodectus geometricus | reverse complement strand
ACACACACACACACACACACACACACACACACACACACACACACACACAGAGAGAGAGAGAGAGAGAGAGAGAGAGAGACAATCTACAGATCTCAATCCAATAGAGAATGTATTGGATTGAGATCTGAAGACGTTTAGACTTCTAAATATAAGTTTTGTATCAAGTATAGGTTTTTAAATTTAAAGGTATTTTACATCATAAATTCCGATAAAATCTATTACTAAAGATGAATAGCATAAAACAGACTTCAAACATTAGCAGAAACTGATTTTATCTGTAAAAAAAATATTTGAAGTACTTCGAAGAAATAGGCAGATGCAAACTAAAAAATGATACTTTTTCTTATGTGCGAATTTCATGTCTGCTTTTCAATTTTTATTCAGCATTATAATTTATCATATTTTCTAATAATGAAATATTTACAAATGAACTATTAACCCTTTGAGTACATTTGAGTGAAAGTCATGAATTTAAGAAATGATTTTGTTTCATTTATATTTTATAGATAAAATACTCTTTTAAAAATTAATATATTTTTGAAACAATATTTTATATTAAGCAAATAAAATGTATTATTTTATAAGTGACAAATTAAATCCGTGCCATGGGCAAAAAATCTTCAAATAATTCCGTATCAATGAGGGAGGGGGGGGGGTTAATTTCATTTTTTACTTTTTCTCTGTTGAAGTTAGCATTCATTACTCAAATGTTATTTAATTTCCTCAGTTTATAACTTTAAATATATCAAAATGTTTTACTAGCCTTAAATACTTAATCAATATATGCATTCTTCTTTATTAAATAAAATATTAAATGTAAATTTTTAAGCCATGAATTCGTAAATCAACAAACATTTTCTAGCTTTATAAGCTTTTGTTTATAATTTATAAATAATTAGTTTCATTTATTTAATTTATTTGTGGGCACTTATTCCATTCGAAGAACTTATTATATAATAATCACAAATTTACTTGAACACTGAAAATATGATTGAAAAATTGCATCCCAAAAACATTTATTAGTATAGATAGTGCGTTATTGAGACTTAACAATTAAGCTATACAAAGAAGCTAATTGTCTTATTAGATTAGGAAAAATAAATGGGCAAAGAATAAGATTAATTCTTACTCTTTACACCAGATACAAAGGCACTTTTAAATTGAATAAATATTCTCAACGAAAAACATATATTTTATTTCTAGATTGAGGTATCAATTCCGTTATTTTCCTTGCATGAATTTTATGTTCATTCTATAGTGAAACATATGAAATGGAGATTTATATAAAATTACTTTTCTCCTTGGCATACATTTTGGAAATACATGATAGGTTAAAAATATTTATAATTCTGTATTTATGACGTTTTAAAGCTATAAATTGGATTACTGCCGATGGAATATAAGTGAACGCTTATTTTTTTTAACGCTATCAAATAGCAAAATTAAACTGATTATTTCTTCACAACATAATTATTTGGTTGAATTAGAAAACCCCACCTATTTTTAAATTAAAGATCTGATGCAATGGACAATAGCGGGTTCTAATATTTTATTAGAATTTTAAAAAATATATACAATTTAAATGATTAAATTCCTTTTAAAATGTATATGTGTAAAATATGAAAATTTTTTTAAATAATTTATTTACTTATGAATATTTATGAAATATTTATGAAATTGACTATTCAAAATAATTCATATTTCATCCATTCTTAAGCATTTCAAATGATTGAATAGTAGTCAAGATATTATTTTGGTATCGTAAATATGATATGGAGTATTCAAATTAAAGCAAATTTTATATTTAATGGAATATCTGAATACATTCAAACTCTACAAAGTGAATGATAATCAAATAGTATCTAAAATTGAATTCCTCTTAAAAAAAGACATTTATTCACTTAGAATCTCAAACAACTGTCTAACCATCTGCTACGAACCATGTTTGGAAATGCTCCAAAGTTCTAGTTTACAAAAAATAAATGGCGACAATATCAAAAGGAATATTAATACAAGAAAAGGCTTCAAGTATCTCTATAGTTCTAAGTTCAATTTCAAAAACACCTGTTCATTAATGCTGATATAAAATGAATATCATTCTGAAAGCGGAAAAATTAGAATAAAAATATAGAAGCTAGAGTTTTGTTCTTTTACAAATATTCAAAGTTATAAAAAGTCAGATATTGCAGTAGAGTTTTTAAATGGAATTTATTGTTGGAATTTAAAAAGGCGAAACTATTTTTCCGTTATTTTCTATTTCTTTCGCATAAATTATCCCTTTTGTATAATATAATAAGTTTTGGTATTGCGCAATAGGAGAAAATAGTTTCTGTTGAGTTTTCATAATAATGAGCTGCATTGAAACTAACTGAATTTCAATAAAGTTAGTTTCGAAAATGTACTTTAGAACAATTCCTAAATGATAATCAATTATATTTTGTGTGAAATAGTTGTATATGTATATTTGTGATAAATATGCTCTATATACAAGAAGAGTTCGAATCAAAATTAAACTAATTATATTTGTTTCAGTTTATTGAAATTTTAAAATGTAAACTAATAATTAATTGTTAATAATGTAGTATTTCCTTTGTTATTTCAAATTTATTTTTAACTTAAATAATATTACTAACATCTAAAAATGAAATTAGCAATTCATTTACATTCATTTATAAATTATACATTTTAATACATTATCTGAATGTGCCATAAAATACATTTCATAATGCATAAATTGAAATTTGAAAATTTTACAAAATTTAACATTGTAAGTCTATTAAATGGGATATTTGACTTATTTTTAAATTAAAAATTAAATTTGTTAGTTGATTTTTTGTATTTTAAATTACAATAGTTAATAAATTTAGAAATATTTTTCTGCATATTTTTATGATTTAAATCTATTTAATTTAGGAAAAAAATCAATTTCTATTATTTTTTAAATATAATCTATATTTTTAAAATTTAATTATATCTAAAATTTGAAAAATATTCTCACAGCTAAAAATTTGTCACCATCAAAGACAGTTTTTTTCCTAAAAGAACATTCAATAAACAATTTTTTTGAAGGCTACCTGCTAGTTGTTCAAATGCTACACTAGCACTTTTCCTGTTAGGAATCCCGGTGTTAGTTATACATTTTATCTTGGTCAACATTGGTTATATTCAAATATAAGAATTTTCATCCCGAAAAGTGTTATCCTCGATGAACCATTCGCACGTATTGAGTTAATATGCAATATTATATCAAGTAAGATATAAAGCACACTAAGCACTGTTATAATATTCAGCAACGATAGTTTTAGTACCTTAAAGAATAATATAAATTATTTTCAAGAAATATTTAATTTCGATAATTGGAAGTGCTGTTAGGAGAGTTTTTATAAACATTTATAAACATCAATGTAATCACCATAATAATCAGTTACTGATAATTTTGTAACTGAATTTAGTAACACTTCTAATGTTCGATGGAACTTTCTAATATTTCATCTAATAAGATTTCGAAAGTAAATATACCGGTGATTTCCTGACTGTTAATTGAGACAAACAAGTGGGTTATATATTAGGTTTTTGTGTTCGTAAATGTTTTAAAATCATGAAGATTTTTTAAATGGGAAACATATAAACTATATCAATATTTTTTGTGTCTATCAATTATGAAAAGAACTTTACACATTTTGGAATAATAATGTATCAGAATTATTTTTTTTAATTAATCAATTCTTTTAAAAAAAAGATTCATTTACAATAACAATTAAAAAAAATTAGATTTTTTTTTGAAAAATTAAATTTTTTTATAAAACTAATGATTAAAATTTTAAGGTATTAAAATTTATTTATTTTTAAAATTTGAAAAATTTGTATTCAGCCAACCACTTTTCTCTAAATCATTTTCAAGTGAAAGGATGGACCTCTGAGCTGGCACCTTCCTTTCCAAAAGTCCTATAAAAATCAAAGAAACGGTTTTAAATCTTAAGAAAGTTTAATGTACAGTGTGATGACTCAGAGTGATGAACTTTACCCGGATCAGGTTTTGAACCAACTACTTTACAGATCGGGAAATGTTATTTTTTCTATCCAGATTACTATCCTAGAAAATATGATAAAAAATATTTTTGAAGTTTATAAATTTTTACCTAATTATCGTAATTTTCTTTTGAAACGCTACAATTAAAACTATTACAATGCTTATTAGGAATGATAAATAATTAATTTTTTGAAATATAATAAATAATAAATGCATTGTTATCTAAAGTTTCACACATATAAATTTACCATTTCTATTTTTTCCTTCTGCTAATGACGTTACTGTTTCTTCGAAAATGGCGATAAAAATAAAAAGTGTTAACAAACTCATTGTCTTAAAAATGATATTTGATATTTTTGGATGTCATCATTTTAATTAACTTATGCATGAAAAACTTTTTAAATTATCGAAACAATTTTAATGGAATTACAAGCTTTTACTGTGAAAACTTCGGTTGATTTGTTATATATAATTACTGAATTGTAAATTAAAATTATTTGATTAAAAAACACTAGCATTCATTACTTCTGTAAAAAAAAAATGAAAAGTAATGCATATGGTTCATTAAAATGTTTAATGGAAATATTTAAGTTTAATAAAAATTTTAAAATATAATAAATTATTTACAAAAATTATCTCTATTTGTTGTTATATTCAGCTATGCTGTATTTATTTTTATTTCTAATGGCGGGCAACCTTGAGCAAGTATAGTACATTAGCCCATTAGCCGTAACAACACCGGAAACTGCTACTCATTTTATCGTTACCCGGTGGGCACCTGTGAACCAAGTAACAGAGGTACAAGTAGCATCGCCCACGCCACACCACCACAAACCCATTTATAGGGCGGGCCACATTCATCCATCATCTGAGGAAAGGACAAGAAACACAGAGGGAGAGAAAGTACATCCATGCCCGAGCCGGGTTTCGAACCCAGGTCCTCGCCATCCGTAGTCAGTTACGTAACCACTAGACAGGTTGGGTGGCAAGTTATGCTGTATAGCATGCTAATAAAAAATAATTCTTCCCATATATTTTTCTTATACAGAATTTATTGAGATATTCTTTCGGTTGTCTATTTGGTCTTGACTTAGGCTCAAAAGTTAAAGGATTCGATACCAACCTTAGACTTAGATATTCATCATGGTTCTGAACCCATATTTAATTGTTGGTCTTGCGGCGTAATCCTAAAATATTAAAAGGGATCATAGAGTGATGAAGAAATCAAACCAAATCAGTTGCCTATCTCTGCAAACCGTAACTCAAATTCTCAGCCAAGTAGTTAGTGCTCTGGCCTTTGGTTTAACAGTTCATCGGTTTTAATCACATGTTTGACTTGGATTTTTTTTAAACTGTCTGGTTTAACAACAATAATGAAAGATAAATTACACACTCACACACATAATTTAATTAATGTGACCAACCAACAACTAAGAAAATAATATTTGCAATAATTGTATAGTCGCTTGAGCAAAAGTGCACTTGTGGAGATAGCAAATTTGATATTTAACTCAATCGAAGATAGCTGTGATGAGAAGTCTATAAAAGCTAAAAGTTCTTTAAGTTCTAATGGTCTTAATCTGGCTGGGTGTGTTAGTTTTGGTGTTGAAGCTTTTCATAGGAGTGTGGGTTGAAATTATTATGCAGTTTGCTTTTAGTTATTTCTATTAGCAAAAATAGGAAATTTTGAAATTTAGTATTAAAACAAAAGAACAGTCAATGATTATGTCTTCTGAGACCATGGGGAAAGTGTCATTGTGATGATTCAGAGGTGATGAGTTCTATGCCTGACGAAATTGAAGATCGTTCTTGTTCACTAATGATGATTAGGATGTGTAAAATATTTCATTACACTGATGTGGTGTAGCGTAGGGTGTACATTGTTAAAGTATTGACCACACCATTTGAATCTAGCTCAAACTTAGAGCCATTGGTAACAGCTAACAGAAATAGACGATCGTATTGTAAGCATATAACAAATAGGGCTTTCTGTTAATAAGTTCGAGGTTTTTGTTTCCACTTTGGTTGTGGATTCTCATAGTGGTTCCAAATTTATTATATAAACCCTGTCTCTGTTGAGTTTGCATTCGTTTGTGAAAAGTAACACATTTAAAATGCCAAAAAATTCAATTTAAAATATTTATTTAAATGTAAAATAAATTTTCATAAACTAAGTAGGAAATACTTTATTTTTTCCTTCGTACATTTTCTCTTTTCTTATACTATCTTTTGATGAAAAAGTAAGAATTCAGAACCATAAAATATTTGATTTCCCGAATATATTTATCAATATTAAATTTTATTATTATTAAAAACTAATCATTCAAAAAATTCTCTGATCCGTTGAAGTAAATAAAATCAAAACTGCTCATTTGTAACAGATAAAGTTTCTTTAATTCGAAAAACTGGAACTCAGAGAACAAAATGAAAGCAAAGTTCCAAAAACATACTTTCCAAACTGTGAAACGCAGTTTTAATTTTCTAAGTCAACACTTTTTTCTCTTTAAATATCTCTAGAAAGGTTAAATTAAAATCCATAGCAGGTTTTTTCGCCAGGGGATTTCTTAAGTCGAAATTACATTCGGCGAAATTGAATAACCATCCCACAGTACTTTTTTTCATATTTCTTAACAACTAGAACTTATTTTTTTTAATAGCCTCGTTTAAAATAATGTAATTTTCGAATTTGTTTGAAATTTTAGATAGTTTAGCTCGTGGTCTGTTGATTCTTTAACACTTTAAACAACAAAAGGGATAGAAGCGATTTCTATTTTTTTTTATTTTACTATGTGCTGTTGAATTTAAAGTCCGGGTTTTAATTTTTAATATAATATAAAACTCAATTAATCTAGTAGGTAAATGTTTAGTGATATTGCCCTTTTTTCTGATTTCATGCTTCAGTGGGGGAAAATCCTTGGTTGGAATCCGTGAGATTGCTGAGAACAGCTTAATGGATGATAGAAATTGTAAAGCATTTTAACGTCCATCAGGTAAATTGCCTTTCGGGATTGTTTTCATGGATACTGGGCGTATATATATGTCGCAAGGCAGAAAAGCTGAAAAACATCTAAGCCCCTCCCCAACAAACGTGCATACAGAAAGCAGAAACATAATATTCATCTTAAACACAATCAGAAGCTGATATCAAACCCGGGATTTTGTGCTTCGTAAAGTGCAAAAAATAGTATGACAATAAAGTCTTGCACTTTATTGTCATGTTATTTTTTATTGAACATTGCTCAAGAAGAATTCTAATGCATGAATGTCAAAACTAATTTATTTCTATAGCAACTTTTTAATCGAATACAAAGAAAATAAATTTATTTTTATTGAGCTATGGATAAAGTACTATGAGCCTTCATTTTGGGAACTTTAATAAAGAAGGAGACTAAAATAATGGGCATGGAGATATCATATAAATCATTGAAACTTATTCATGTATGTACGAAGATTGAATTCCTTATGACTGTTTTTCATTCTGGCATCATCATGCAGTGAAAAGTGGGCTTTATCCGTCCACCTGATGTTCAGCAATCCTCATAGATTACGTTTTATATTTCTGTAAACACAAATGCTGTTGTTGTTTTACCTTTCACTTCAATCTAACTTCTATAAATAGTGAAATACTTGTAGCCGTAAGGCATTATTTCTAGTTTATTATGATGTTTCGAAGTTTAAGCGAATTTATGGATTTTGTTATTATATTGTTGATACTTCTCTTTATAAAGGGTTTTTGTGTTTTTTATGAATTTCTTTTCTCATATTCATTAATTACAAAATGGTTTTGTGCCATAAAACCAAAATCTATCGTTTTCTTTTGAAATAACTCCAAAATAATGCTTTAGTATCCTTTCATATTCATCCTCAAATTTATTCTCCTGAAATTATTCCAAAATGTTGCTAGAAATCTAAAGATTAATGGGCTGTATCTCTTGGATGACTCTTCCATTCTGTTGTAGTATCATTTTTTTATTGAGCATCTCTCAAGAGGAATTCTAATGCATGAATGTATGTCAAAACTAATTCCTTTCTGTACTACGTTTTAATCAAATACAAAGGAAATAAATATTTATTTAGGGAGATCAATAGATAGAGTACGAATATATATATATATATATATATATATATATATATATATATGTTTGCATATGTGTATGTGTCAAACAGAACATACACATATGCAGACATAAATACATAGTAAATAAAAATACAAAAGATTGAAATTTGAATAGAATGTGATAAAAATTAATAGACAAATAGAGAATGCAAATGTAAACGAATGATGTTATTTATAAAAAGATAAATTTAATCATTGAAGAAATATGAAAACAATCAGTAAGTAATATTAATTCTTCTCATTGTCGGTCCAAGCTCAAAGAACTAGACACTCAATTAACATACGAATAGTTTTCAAAATGATGGGTGTTTGTATGTTTTGATTTATTCTACATAGTTCTTTCTTTGACTTAGGCTGGGGCATAACAGACGAAAGCTGCATCTTTATCAAGGTAAAAAAATCAAGAGACATTGCTCTACCCTAGAAAGTAACTTGATATGCTGCAAAGTTTGTTTGGCGGCTAATACCGTATGTGACATTTATCTGCCTTATTCTAAAATATCATTCTGCATCACTACTGGATGTAAGATAGTACAACATGATTTCATCACTATATCATTGCATCTAGGTTACTTAAAAAGGATCAAAAGAGCATTCCTAGAAGTAATCAGCCAAGATGATAGAAGAATTATAAAATCTTGGCTGATTGATCATTGAACTGTTATTTCACGATATTAATCGGTGTGTCTATCAACAATAGTAATCCAACTGACTCTTTCATTTCACGCGTCGATGATTTTATACTTTCACTTAGTAATTCCATTAGTTAGTCAGCAACTAAAACGTATCGCTGGACAAACATCGCATTTAGTTAGCTGTCCAATTCTCTCGTTGATGATAGCTATATTATCTCTAATTTTGCATTAATAACAGCCTTATAAAAGGCAACATCCTTTAAAAAGTTTTTCATCCAACCATTGTAAAACTTTTTACATATATTGGAGGAGCCACAGTTCCCTGCATTTTATGTAGAAAGTCCACAGAAATTAATACTTAGGTGATATACAGGCTTCCCGTTAGATGCGTTTATTCGGGATTTCTATTGACAGTCTACAAATACCTGATTTTTTTTAATTAATCGCATCATTTTATTCACAGTAGAGATATATTCGTGAGAGATATTAATATAATGATAAGACCAATAAATTGTACATAAGTTTGTCATCCGTCTTTTCAAAAATTGTCCGTTTGCCAGAACAGCTTTCAATATACTTTTCTAAACCTCCTTTTATCAACAGGTCATCTGAAATTATAAATTTTTAAAAAATATTAAACTGAAGAAAAATACATCTTGTCCACCGTTTCTTTCGTATATTTTTCGTCCCTATAATCAAACGACCAACACGCATTTGAAGATGCAAATGACTCATAATTATATTAGTGATGCAGCATTTTCTATGAAATCTATATGTATAAATAAATAAATATGTATATTAGTTTGGGGAAAAAGTTATCCATTATTTTTTCGGTAGACGTCTGTAGTGATCGCTATCTCGTGAGGTATCTATCAAACAATTTCAAATTTATGCTCATTGGAAAGATGACATTTGACACTAAAATATTCTCTTGCGGTTTTTTGTTTGATTAATTCAGTTATGAGTAGAAGGTTTTAAAAATAGAAGACAACAAACAGAAAATTCGATACACTTTAGTTTTTCTTTTATAATGGCGAAAATGCTAACCAGGTGGCTAAAATTGTGAAAGGTGTTTATCGTCCTATATATTACTGTAACAACCAGTTACGCACAATTTTGGTTTCGTTGATTCCGTTTGGGTATTTGGATGCTAAAGATGCACCTCGCATGTGGATACAGCATCGTCAAAAATGTCTATAAAATATCAAAAATGATCGAAGTTAACCGCATGTCAGCAGTCGTAACGCGCAAGACCTAAAAATCTACATGAAAGCTGTTTTAAACCTTTTTACAAAGCAAATCTGAAAGAAGTTACAAAAAGTTCGCGTAAAAATAATGGATTTCTTTTTCCCCAACCTAATATATAGATATGTCCAGTGCTACAAATATATATATATATATATATATATATATATATAGATAGATAGATATGTCCAGTGTGAATATCAAAGTATTATTATCAATTAATGTTTCCTATGTGGGTTTCCTATTAAGCTTTGCCTTTATAAATCAATATACTTTCATATTTTTTCAGAGTAATCTATTTGAATTCTGAAACTTATTCTTAACTTTTATATAGCCCATTTTGTGTTTCCATTTGTTCTAGACATACATTTGACATATTTCTACATAACAAACATACCACAAACATGGTCGAAATAAATGCCATATGCTGCGTGATATCTGTAACTGCTGGTTCACAAATGTGAATCATGGTAAAACTGATCATGCCTAATAGTATTATATCTTGAAAACACGTGATTCTGTGTTAACATACATGTTTTTAAGATTTAATAGTATTTACAACAGATTTTAATCGCAAGTTTGCTTCGTAAATATTGAAAATGTATACTACAATGATTGCGTAAATTAAATTCCTGGTTCGGTTCCAACAAGTATCCGATAAGTATTAATAACAGGCCTAATCGTTTATCTCAGGTGAATATTTCAATTGGAAATATTTTTTAAGAGAAGAAATGGATTATACTGTAAACTACTGACATCAACACAACTATTCTATAAGAAAACTTATCAGACAAAAAATATCTAGCAATATCGTATAAGACAAAAAAACACTTCATAAAAATTTTTTTATGCGGTTGTTCTTTGTTTTAGATTTATTATTAATATTTTCTCACACACTCGTTTAAATCGAGAAAAATCTTTGAAGTGGAATGATATTATTTATAAATTTTAAAATAGTCTTTAAGTCAAAAGATATTTTCCCTCAGTAGGAGGGTTATATGCAAAATAACTTGACTGATAAATATTTAACGACTGTTTCCTCAATTTTTGTAACAATATAAGTTACACGAAAAATTTAAACTTTCAATTATTTGTAACGCATGTACTTTCAGTTTACGTTAAAAAAATATGTATATATATATATATATATATATATATATATGATTTTATAATTCTCATTAAAACAATTTCATCGATTCAATGACTTTTTCAGTTAATATTTTATTTCTCTAAAAACATCTTTCTCATTGAAAGTAATTGCACTAAATATTATGAAATAATCATTTTGTTATAAAAAGTTACTAAATAAAATTTTTGATAATACTGCACATAATTTTTACCCCAAAAGAGCAAATCTAATATTTAAAAAAAAACATGCAAACAGTATCATATATATATATATATATATATATATAATCTTAATTAAATTCGAGATTAATTAATATTCCTTAGGGTAGTCCTTAATTTGAATTTTAATTTTCCTCCGGTTATGTAGGAAAATGTAGCTGACGTTTTCCTGTATTTAAATATGCTATAGCATTTAAAAATACTTTACATATTTTAATTAATTATGATAGAGTGAGAGAATTAAGAATTGCATACATAAAAATGTTTATTTATAATTTAAGGAATCTGACTCCTGCATTTCATGATTATGAATGGAATTTTAATCACCAATTGAAAACATTTAAATTTCTCCTTAATAATTAGCTCAAAATTTGCGAACCTTCAGCCCTTTTATATTATATTTTAAACATTCTTCTGTTAGCAAACATTAGTTTCGAATTTTCTTGTCTTTGTATATAAATACACACGTAGATATATCTATATTTAATTTACTGTTAATGGATGGAACATTTCAATCTGGAAATGTTATTCTTATGATAATGATAGTTTTTCTGATTCCTGAGAATTTTAGATTTCTCATCTAATTTCAATTTAGACAATGAAAACATTTTTCAGTGTAACGGAAAATTTTCGTTTTTTTATATTTAAATCAAACAAAATAAACTTTGAAATTGCACTTAATTCATATCAATAATATACTGAAATAATTCTTGTCATTTCTAAAATATTATTAGATGTACTTGCTTTATTCGATGGTAAAGTAATAATAAATATAACTGCTATTTTTAACTTATTAAATTCAATCTGTAAATGCTTAACATAAAATTTTGACTTTATTTTGCACAATTTTTCCATGATAACATAACGATAACAATTAACTAGGTTTTATTTTGAATTTTTATAAAAAGGGCTTTTTATCAAAGTAATTCAAATTTGTGCTATCCCATTTATAATTTTTTCGATACATTCAATAAATTTATAGCCATGCATGTATTTCCCTATAATGTCGCTTTAGATACTAAAAAGTAATAGTTTTTCATCTAAATGGTGTAAATTAAAATCCTTGTAAGAATAGTGTGTACGATCGGTATATATATATATATATATATATATATATATATATATATATATATAT
>JAPDSC010051156.1:166319-219355 GCA_026290005.1 Latrodectus geometricus | reverse complement strand
ATATATATATATATATCATAAACGACATATTATAACATAATAAATGTATGAACTTCGCTTAAATTTTGATGTAAAAATTTGTAGCATTATCTTTGAATGCGTATGCGTTATATTTTAATGAAAAGCATTTTATAAATCATCAAAGTAAAAACATTATTCGAGAAAATATTTTTGATAATGTATTGTTTAGTTAAAATTAAATTCTTCCTTAAAAGAAAATTAAATAATTTAATTTTTAATTCAAGAATTGCTTTTCTCAGGCACAAAGTTTAAATTATCTTCGTTTCCTACAAAATTCCTCAATGATACAAATTAAAACTATGACGACTACTTGTAAAATTTTTCAAAACATTAAAAATTCCACTAGAAATCTGTTTGAATTATAAAAGCTTTCTAGAAATAAATAAATTATTAGTTTCCAGATTTCAAAGGAAAATTTTCATTACCGTTCTAAGTATAATTATTTATTTTTACTCTTGTATTTGAAGTGTAGATTCCAGACATATTTCGTGGAACAGAATAGGAAAGGAAATTTTAATAAAATTTATCCCATAATAAATAAAAGTATTCTGATTTCAGAAGTATTTTTAAGATTTCACTTTATTTAAAATATGTCCTTAACCTTATTATTTTTTATGTAATTAATTTAAATAAGCTTAATTATATTTCTAAGATTAGTAATTTTTAAGTTTTTGTTTATATTGAAAGAAAACTTTTGAAAAAATATTATCTTTGAAAAATTTTAATCATATTGTGCGCCTAACTACTAAAAAAGTTTTTTTGCAAGAAGATTTGGACTTTATACGTTATTTTGACTAAAATCTATTATATCGCGATTATTTTTGTTTACTGTTTGTAAGTTGGAGGCTTCTAAATAAGTCCTTTTAGAACATTTAGATAATTAGTACTTTATTTTTAACTATAAACATGAAACTTAATAATATCCTTGGAAAAATGCCATGGTAATGAGTCCTTTGTCTTCATTTCCTTAGATTAAAAGAATTCCTTAATTGCAAAATTCTGAGTAAATTTACGAATTGTATCTACCAAATGACAGTTTTAATTCTCTGTGCTTGTTCAAACATGTTATATTTCAAGAAGAAATAAAACAGTAAATATTAATTAAAACAACTTGATTTTCCTCCAAATCAAAGGAAAAGTTTCTCTAAGTTTTTAATTAACGTTAGAGCAAACGATATCTATCTACATCGATTGTATTCTTGGAATCAAATAATATTTGACGCTTTAATTATTTGATAGAATAAGTTTCCTATTAGTAACATATACAGGAAGTATATGCTTCAATTAAATGGAAAGTCTTTGTTTACAAAGCGGGAAAAAATTTATGAAGGAAAGAAGTTGCCACCCGTCACAAGAAATATCAAACGATAATAAGGAATTTATATCACTGACAGCGAATTAAGAACTGAAAGGAAATGAATTAAAAAAAAGAGAGGTACCTATATTTGCTTTGGCCAGGGTCCAAAATCCGACACGTCAATCATACGTCGGGCGGGGGTGGGGCCAGGGGCCCGTGTGACGACGGCGCAAAGGCAAAATTTCGTCCACCAGAGTATCGTCCGCGCCAAAGCGATCATAAAAGCCGATAGAAATGGTTGTCAAAACTTTTCTGTTCTTGCGGTGTTCTGAGCAAGTGAACGGTGCGCCGGACATTTCGCCGAAATTATTACTTTGACTCCTGGTCTAATCTTGAAAACATTATATCATAGTGATTTTTTTTGTTTACTTTTTTTTACGAATTTTGTAGAGTTTAGTTGTAAGTAGAGAGCTGGAATACAACAACGTGGACCGTTTAACTCGTTTGTTTTCGTCCAAAACCACATGGATGATATTGATGCAATTAAAGTATGTACCTTTATTTATCATTTTAAAAAATGCGAAATTGATGGGGGTATGTACATTTAAAAATAGTTAGAAACTTTTGGAAAGAATATGGATTGGGTAAAAATTTATAAAAAATATGACGAATTCATAAAATTTCAAGAAGCCATTGTTAATGCAATTACATTGCACTTATATCATGATGAATCGAATAAAATACATAAATTTATCTAAGTTGTGAAATCAATTAAAATTTATGTTTACGTAGATCTAAATTAAATTTAATTATATAATGTATTAGTAAAAGATAAAATTAATGTGATAATACCTAAAATTAAAAATATTCTCCTAGTTTTTTAGCAATTTGAATAACATTATATTAAAAACATTATGTTGTCCCTCATATTTATAAAACTGTATAAAATATTTTTTGTAAATTATTACTCTCTATTTCTCGTATCAATATGTAATTTGAAATTGCGTAATCAGTATCAGATAATATCAAAATACTATAACCAAACAATTCTAGTCTAGTATTTTTTTTTACAATTTATAAATATTCTTTCACTTTTTCAGTATTGATCTTTTGATGGGAAACCAATAGATTTTCCCATCAAGTTCGATATTAAAGTTTGAACTATATTTGAAGGCTTCGAATTTCTCTTCGGAGAGTTGTCAAAAGGCTTACCTTGGGAACTAGGATATTTGAGATGTTATATTGTTGTTTTTTTAGTATATAAATTGTACACAAAGAAAATTTTTTTAATAAAAATAATTTCTAAGAATCAAAAACAAAATTATTGAAAATAGTAAAAGTACATTATAATATATTTGAAAAATAAATTGACTTTAATTATTGATTTTAGAAGCTTTGTTTGTAAAAGATAAATTAAACGATATATTGTTTCTATAATACATTAGTTGCATCACTTTGTAATTCTATTATTATAAATTACATATTCAAGGAGTATATATTTCTCAGTATAGAAAATGTAGATGTATTTGTAATTATGTTATTGCATAACTTATTGACTAATTTACATATTTATAATAAAATATAAAAAAAATTTCTATTTTAAGGCATATAATTTTTATTTTAGCTTTAATTTGTAGTCAAATTACTTTTCACGAATACTTTACATTGTATAAACTACATCAATTAAAAAAAGGCAGTTCTAATTCATTTTGCTAAATAATTTTCTATTTTTATGAAAAGCTTGATTTTTTTGTTAATATACTGATATTTCATAAGCACCGATTTCTGATAATTAGTTTTCTTTCCTATTAATTTATACAAAGTATATATTGTTAAGCACTAGAATCAGATAATTATTATGAAACGTTTAATATTTATATTCATTAAAATTTTCTTTAAAAATATAAAAAACATATATTTTGTGATTCCTATTATTTATTTACCTAATAGCTTAAACTCTGTTTTTACTGTTTTTAATTAATCAAATGAAATTTCAGTCCGTCAAAAAATGTTTAATTAATCGAAGTTAATTTTTTAATTTATACTAATACTTAAGTAAAATTAATTAAAAATATAATTGGAAATGTAACACGCGCATTCCAAGAATTTAAATTCACCTAAAATCTCAAAAGAGATTTAAAATTCAAGAATTTGAAGACATTAGTACTTTTATTTTGTAATTCAAATCTTTGAACTTTTTTCTTTAAAAAATTTTTTAAATCGGAACAATTTATTCAACCAAATTTATTAGAATAAATATTTTCGTTAAAAATGTCATTTAATATTTATAGTTCTCTACATATTTATTTGTAATGTATTATTTAATTAACATTTTTACTTATTAAAATATTAATTAATATACTTTTATAGGAATCCTTATATTAGGAAGCTATATTTTCTTAATGCTGAAAATCTTTTCAATAAATCTGTCTACATTTCTTACATGCGATTATAATATCGATATATTTACTGAAATTATTTAATTTAATTCTTAAATTGTTAGTACCATTAAATTGTTATTGTATTATTGTTAAATTGTTGGTTCTGGTTTTAGTGAAATTGAATAAAAAAATTTAAAGTAAAATTACATTCATATGAATATTTGAAACTATAATTTAAAATATAATTAATTATTTCAATGAAATAAATTGAATATATCAACCTTTATTTTTAAGTAATTTTATAAACTTAATTATTTTTAAAATTGCATTTTAATATCTGCTTTAAAATTTATTATGCAATTAAAACACTCTAAATTTATGTTACATAAAGCACCCAATTAAAATATTTTTGATAGATAATGAAGTATCTAATATTTGTGATTTTATAGTTTTCATTAATCTTGGAAAAAAAAGTTTTTTTACATTCATCTTTCTTGCTTATCGGTTCCAAAATTGCGATAATTGCAAGTTCGAAAATCTTTATTTTTAAGATTTTAACATTCATTTTAATAATTAAAAATAATTATTTTTGTACATAAGTAATTTAGTAAATGTGATAAAATTTACTGGGGTAAAAAATTCTTTTTATGCCTATAAAATTTAAAATTTTTCAACATATACTTCATTTATCAGCACAATGCAATTTTGATAAATAAAATATTAGAAATTATTTAGAATAATATCATCATATTTCATAAATGAATTTAAATTTTATAAAAAGATAATTCAAGAAGTTATCTTTCCAATTAAGTATCTGAATCTGCATCGAGGTTATTCTCATATTAATTTATTCTAGAAGTAACTTAGTTATAATTTTCTTTTAACTCACAAAATTCATTACGGGCTTCCGGAAAAGTTTGAGAAAAGTTTTCTTGGGAAAAAGTTTTCTTGAAATTTTATTTCATAGAAGCCTCAAAAGTATGGAAGTATTTTGATACTTTGAAAGTATATTTTGGATAAATCACAAGCATAGCCTACATTGGACAAGAAAAGTTTCTCAAGTATTATTGATTTTCTGTCTTTACGAAATCTAAATATTTTACTCTAAAATTCATTAGTGTTATTTCTTTTTAAAAATTTTTACTTTCCAAAAATAATAATTAAAGATTTTTGTTCATTAAGTAGTGCTTTATTAAGTATATAATTTTACATAGAATTTTAAATAAAAACAACTCATATCATAACTTCTATTTCTTGTTTAACATGATACTATTAAGACAAATGCTTAAAATAATAACTAGTTTAAACTAGTTATTTATAAAACACCAATCATTCTTTAGCTCTATTAATTATCGGAATTTATCACATTAACGATACAAATATGCTATGATACTTTTTAATTCATTTTAAAAACATCTGCATGTTATTTATATTTCAGTCTATAAAACATTTCTCATTAAAAATTATTTTTCTGAAAAAATATTTAATTAATTCAATAAAAATTTTTCAAGACATCCTAAAGAATTTTTTTTTAATCCTTTCATTTTAGTTTACCTTTGTGTGATTAAAATCAACATGTAAAAGATGACTATTTCATCCATATATGTTAACTGAACTGTATGATTTATTTTTATTAAGATTTTATACTTAAATAGTTTCATCTCAAATGTTTTATTAAATATTTTGTATAAAATAACTATTTTTTTCAATGAACGATATTTATTACAGTTTATATAATTTTTATTATAGTCTAGTATTTAGAAGAAATCAGTTTCATGATTTATTATCAATATTTTAGAAATCCGATTTTGCCTGAAATTGTTTCTATTTTTATAATTTAATTTCTATTTCTTTAAATATTATTTTGTTAAAGCTTATATGCTCATTAGCAAAATCGAATATTTAAAAATGATAAATTTTTTAGCTTGTTAATTAAATTATATGATTACAAAATTGTTTTTTCTTAATTTTATCTTAAAAAAATGCATTGATGCATTTTTTTAATGCATTAAAAATGCATTGATGCATTTTTGATGCTTTAATGCATTTTTTTAAGATAATCTGTTTCTTTCGGAAATCATTTTATTGCATACTGGAAAATTATTATTAAAATGAAGCATATAAAAGCGATAAAATTCTAAATATATCGTTTTGATTTATGAAAGATTTCTAGGAATTCCTTCATTAAATTCTTTTAATCAATCTCATTGTTTATTAAGGATCTTATAAAGTTGTATTATATAATCCTTTTGTTAGGATATTTGAGTATATCTTAACTTACGTATACTAAAAATCATTGAAAATGCGAGAATCATATTTAAATTAAGTAGTGTTTTTAATTTTTGATTTTTCTAGTAAAATAAATTTAACGATTTAATTTAAAATTCTTCAAAGAAACGTGTTATTCATACACGAAAAAGTTTTTTTCGAAAAATAAAACAGCGATCCCACTCTAATGATTTACTACACAACTCATCCATTACATAATTGTCTTAGATCAATTACATAATAGTTTTATTTAATACTATAGCTTCATAATTACTAAAACATTTATGCATAAAATTATAGTATCTTTAGTAATACTTTTATTGAAAATTAAAAAATGTGTGCTGTGAAATTAATAATTTGTAACAATATTATTTCCTTCTAGTAGATATTAATAACCTTATTAATTTATAACACTTTTTAAAATGAATTTATTTATTTATTTTTAATTTGATAAGTTTTAAATTTTGTTGCACTTTAGAATATTTAATTTTAAATTATTATGAGTGTCTTCATACTTAAAGAAAATCTATGGAAAATATTTGAAAGGGTTACGTTTGGTGATACAAAAATCATTTTGATTTAAAGTATCAAAACATCATTCTCTACGTTTTACTGCACTCTAAATATAATTTTTTTTTAAAAAATAAAGCTTATTCAAAAGTTTTTGTTTTAAATTAAATCATACATTATTTGGAAGGGGTAAAAATATTTGCAATTGTCTGTATGATCAACTGCAATAACTAGAATTTGATTAAATGAAAAATATATTTACGTAAAAAATATTGTTCTTGTGTAACTAATATTTTATTTTGTTAAAAATATAAATCTTTGTTTCAATCTTTTAAAATGTAACACAGAGCTTTGAACCCCTCATGTTAAATATCTTAAAGGATTTAATGAATTATTTAGTTTTGATATATGAAATGCTGAAAATCGTCATAACATAAATCGAGGCATAATCTCTTCTGTTATAATTACGTACCAATTCAGTGAAGAAAATGACTGTTGCTAAGATATTGTTTCATCATTATAATGGATTGTTTAATCGTAATGCATGAATTTAGTAGTTATGTAATGTATGTACATTATGTAATTGTTTCATTATGATAGTTCCTAATATTTGTTGAAAGACCATTTATTATGAAGCTCGAATTGGACGTAAGTACAAATTATGTTGAAGTTTCCTTATTACAACATTGTTTAATTATTTGTATTGTACAATTAATGATAGAGGAAATTTCATTGTATAAAAAGTTTTATAATGCGTTTTTATTAATTCTATACAAGATTTTTAATGAAAGACTTTAGCTCAAAAGTATTTAATTAGGATTTTTATGCTAAAATTTCATGAAAACTATGTTTTTTCTGAAATTATACTATTTTTATTTACATAAATGATATTTTCAAAAGTGAACACGATAAAATGCAATAATAATATGTGTTTGCTTTTAGCTTGCTTACTTTATATCACTTATGTTAGTTGAAAGTTCCTTCAGCATATTATACAACTTATAAAAAAATTAAATAATGTTTGTAAAATTTATTTTTGGTTCTTAAATAGTAACTCCACTTGGGTAAGCAATCTGATGAAATATTTTGAACCATTACGTTCTCATAATATAAATAACTCAATTCATGAACTGTTGAATAGAATGCAATTTTCAAACATTTTCGAATTCTTTTCGAAATTTTGAAGTGCTAATCCATGAAGAGAAATGAAGACCAAACTGGTAATTCAATGATTAATACTATAGCCTTCAGTTCGATTCCTACATCGGCTGCCATTGCTTCTAATGGTTCCATCTATTTTTAACTGTAAACATGTCATATTGTTCTTGAGATAAAACAGATATAAAGCAACTAAGAAACTATGCCTTGAAAATAGATAAAAAGTTCCTATCACTACTCTTTAAAGTAATACAATTAGTATTCTGCTTACTTAAAAAATACGCCTGAGACGGACAACTGTTTTACATTATTTCGTCAACTATTTGTCGATGAGCAATTAATTAAAGGCACTGGTAGCTAAAATCAAATCTTTTATACCTCGAACTTGTTTAATTAATTCCTATAAATGAAAATTTCATCACAGAAAAAAAATTACGTAGTTTGAAAATTAAAAATTTTATGTTATTTAAAATGAAAGCCAAAAAATAAATAACATTTATTAACTTCATTAAAAAAAGCAGTATATTATAAAAATAAAATTTATTGAATTAAGTAATTCTTTTTAAATGCTTACAAATGCTTATGAAAAGTAAAAGGATTATTCACAAATTTAGAAAATAATTACATATACTTCACTTAAATATACTTTTTTTAAACTACTTCATATCTCGTCAGGATATATTTTAAGAGGAATATTTACAGTTAAAAAGTTAGCTAAGAACCGAGTTAACACTCATATTTTTCTCATTCGTTAACTTATTTTAATTGTTTCGAACTATAGTAGCATTCCCGTTCATTGAGGCTATATCTGACCTAAACTAATCCATTGTCTCTTTCTAGTAATTCGTAGAAATGAGATTCCATCAGTAAATGAACTCCTAACCACAGGGTTGTAATTCTCTTCCGAAACGTGTTGTTGGTAATGGCTTATCATAAGAATCGGTTCATCTATTGCTCAAATGCCGATTTTTTGCACAAGAAGGCTAATTAGACCAGATCTACAAATAGATTATGACCTATTATTAAAAATTTACTTACGATTAGAAATTTATAGAGATTTACGACTAAAAATTTAAATATTGGGTTCCGAAACACTAGTCATATTCAACCGCGAGTTGGAAATCGAACTTGAACTGTTAAACCTAAGGTTTAAGCGCTAATTATTTTGATGGCAGCACATAAACCATTCTGATATCTTAAGGAATAGTTATTGATCGTGATTAGAAATGAAAAAATTAAAATAAAGTGAGCAAAAACTAAAAACTTTTTGAAAAAACGTGAAAATATAATTTAACAAATTAAAAAATATCATTATTGAAAGATTGAGTTATCTTATTGAGACAGAACATATTTTTATTTTTAATAAAAACTAGTTATGAGTTCTGATTTGAAGAATTTTTTTAGGAATTTTGATTTGGAAGACATTTACGGAGATGAAAGTTTGTCATATGTTGAATGTTTGCAAGGTTATAAAATTTTTAACATTACGCGTTTCAATTAAATACTTCTGCTATATATATATATATATATATATATATATATATATATATATATATAGAAGACAACTATTTTAATATATAGGTAGAATCTTTAAATTTAATAATTTCATGCTGTGATCTGAGACTAAGAGAATCTTCTAGGATGAATACTATTTCGTTCTATGGGAATTTTGTTTGAGATTATGAGTTTTTTGTTCAACCTTTTCACTTCAAAATATTCATTACAGAAAATGTTTTTTTTTGTTTATAGGGAATAAGTTCCATGTTTTAAGCATTTTACTTATGCATTGCAATTAAGATAATTTGCTAAAGAGACAACTTCCTCGAAAATATCATTGTGAATTGGTTGTTTTTAAATAACCTTTTTTTGTAAAAAAATATTCATAAAAAAATAAATGAAATATATAAAAAAGAATCTGAAATATAGTTATTTATCTCTTTTTTAAATTGAATATTTTGAATGAAAAGTGAAAAACTTTAACCCTTCTTTGCATAATGGTGGAAATTTCCATCATAACCTATAATGCCCAAAAATTATATAAAAGAACAAGTTCACTTTAAGTTGATCGTGTTTGGATACCTTTTTAATGTCCATTGCATAAAAAGAAACATAACTGTCAAAAATAAACAAGTGTCATTATCAGTAAAACGAGCTTAAAGTTGTCTCATTCCGCTGTTTGTTGTAGTTGCCATAAACGTATGATTTCGTTTATAATTTTGTTTTATTATATTAGAGTTTCTATTGCTAAAAAATTGAAAATGAGTGGAAGAAAGGTTTGTAACACGTGTTTCTGTTATTTTCCTCTTTTATTTCTATTTAGTACTAAGCTAATGATCTAACTTTGGATGATGATGGAAATTTTTAGCATATTGTTTTTTGCTAAATTTATTCTATAAATATGTACTAAGATTTTTTTAACCATTTTTCCTTTAATTTTGAACATGAATTATATCAACTTGATTAATTTCACCAATAAAGAAAAAATCATGCAAAGAAGGGTTAATTTCAATTTAAACTTTAAAAATTAAATACTTATTTTTTAAATTTTATCAAATTTAAAAAGTAGTTAGATAGTATTCGCAATAAAATGTTTTTGTTTATTTTGTCTGTTGTGGGTAGCATTTAATCCTTACCTTATTTTACATGAATCTCAAGAAAGATGTAAAATATTACAAATATACCAGTGAAATAACTTTTGGATTTTGGAAAGTGTATTTCTTATTCAATATTAAAATGATAAGAGTAAGATAATAGGCAAATCATGTAATCACCATGAAAATGTTAACATACTTTAGAATGTTCAATAATTATAAATTTTCCACATGCTTATCAATGAAGTAGGCTAATAAGACAAAAAGATGATCTTATCTTTGATTCAAAAAGAAACTCTGATATCAGAAAATTAACTCAAGAAAATAAATTTAATTTTGTATTCTAATTCAGTAATTATAAAATGATTTGTTGTAATAATTTTGTTTTGATTTGGAAACCTTTTATTCTAAAAGAAGGAAATTATTACTAAATGGAAAGCAGTACTGGTTCTTAAAGATTCTAATGTTCTGCATCAGGGAAAATGGTTTGATTAATTTGGCACTTTCTTACACGGAAGTATAATTTGACGTAGACTTAGGATTTCTGCGAAATTAACACCTGAAGCCTGAATTGAATCTTTTAACTCTTCAAATCAAATAAGGAAGGAAAGAACATATATTTACAAAGCGTGCTATGAAGAACTAAAAAGGAAAATAAATGGTTTAGATGATAACGAAACATAGACGATCATTTAATTTATAGAGAGAGATAATTTAGAAAAATTTGACTTCCATAAAACGGAAATACTAAATTAAATGTAAAATCATGAGCTAATTCCAAACACACACACACATACATATATATATCAGATCACTGTCAGCATCCACATTTCCACGCAGAAAGACAAAATTATTGCATCGACACCTGCTTACTGAATTACACTCAGGATTCAACGGTTCGTTGGTTCGATTCTCTTCAGACATAAATGTTTCTAAGTGTTCAAAATCCACTTTAAGCTGCAAATGGCTTTATAATTAATACTTATAAAATAACCTTATATTAGCAAATACATAAAAATGTTGCTTATCCACTAATTAACAAATTATATATTTTATTTTATCATTTATAGCTTATTTAGAAACTTTCCCTTAACAAAATATTCAAATTTTATCCAAAACGTCTAATTTATGAATTTATTGTTATTTTTGTCGTCTTTGCTTAATCATCTAAAATCAATTCGCATTATTATTTCAACTTACTAGTTATTATTTTTTTTATTCTCAAAATTACTTACAACGTTGAAATGAGTTGTTGTCAAATTTTAAGAAACTCTTTCCTTCATTATTTATAATTTGAAACAAAGAAGTTGAATACTTTACGCAATTATAATACTTATTTCCTCATTTATATTTTATTTTTATAGTTTAGAGACGAAAATTAATTTTATTTTTGGCTTTTAAGTCATTATGAATCAGTTTATAAGTCAGTAGTAAAAGAACAGAAAATGGTAAATTTTAATTAAGTCCTTTTATATACTAATGAGTTATGTGGCATAAGAGGCTTTTTCAGAATTTTAATCGTAATCTTTATGTAGATAAGCTCTGCTTTTTTTTTAAGCGAATTTTCAGTCTAATTATTAATTTCTTAATCACGAATTGGCGATGAAGATTGAAATTGTTTTAATAAAGTTATAGAGTTTAATACAAATATTTATTTTTGAGTGTTATCCGCTTTTAATTAACGGAAAAACAGACTAGATAATCCTAAATTTCAAACATTTTCAAATTAAAATGATTTTTTTATACTTGATTTTTGAAATACACTTATGTGAAGAGTATATCTACAAAAGAAGATTATATTTATAAAGAGAAATCATTACACGAAGCTTAAGAAGTGAAATATAAAAAGTAAATTCTGAAAAGGCATTTTATTTTTCGTAATTATACTTACCTTGGGGTATAATTATACTTATATTTTCATACTGATTTTTAAGTCACAAAAATATTGTAATAATTATTGTAAATATCTTACGTTGATTGTTATAATTATTGTTGCCTGGTGGAGGAAAAGACATCGCTTTCGGCTGAGGATTTGATATCTGAACTAAATAAAACTTCTTATTATGATGATCAGTGCACATAAAAATTTGGTGATAAGCAATATGCCACAACCATTGAATACTTGACTTGTCACATTCAATGGTTACTTTTTAAATAATAGGGATTATTAGATAAGGATCTATAATTTAAGGGGGATTCCAATCTTCAAAATTTCAATCCGAGGTAAGAATTGAACCCAAGAACTACTGTGCAGAAACCCAGAGCGCTAAGCACTCAGTAACAAGTCGGCTTAATCTGATGTAGTGATAAGAAGGAAATATCAAGGGTGTCAATCTCATCATTTATCACGATTTAAAATAACAAATAGAATATGTTTAAAGACTATGTTTAATAGGTTGCCTGAAATTAACCGAATTAATTTAACCGCATTGTTGGTGAAATTAGACTACCTAAAATCTCACTCAATTGGTCTTAAAATGTTTGTGTTATTGTACATATTGCAATTTTAATGAATATTTACCTTGCTAATAACAGAATGAATTTATATTAATTTATTTGGTACAATTATGCTTCAGTATTTTACATCATCATGTGTTGAATCAATATGTTGAAAGATCCAATGATTGTGCCAGTTTTTTAAGCTTTCAAAACACGTTTATTCTTTCACAATAGCTCGTATTTCTACTAGAGAATTCAGTTTAAAATTTTGTGTTTTTAAGCGTATTTATATATATCATAAACCCTACTTAATGAAATCTTTTATGCGTTATGCAGATTATAGATTGTGTTGTCCTTGAAAATGAGATCATTGATCAATATGTTGACTTCTTATGAATTTTTAACATGGCATATTGCATAGTTTAATAAATGTTTTAAAACTTACAAGAATGCTAACGTTTTGTCATTTTAGAGAATTTTTCCTTATCAAAAGTACTTCAATGACCATAAAAATATGAAGTTAAATTTTGACTAATGCACATGCTAATAGCTGAAACCTATATATTTCTATTTGTTCAACTTTGAGTCGAATCCAGGAACCTTCTCTCTTAAGAAAATGGTCCTATTCTTAAGTCATAGAGGTTTTTGCATCCAGTACGTACACACACACATCTCATCTCATCTTCTTAGAACTTTTTAGAATGTCGATAAGAAAGAAATGTCCTACTGATCCAATACCTCGCATGTCAAAGTCACTTAACTTAGTTTACTTCCGTCAGCTTCGATGTAGTTAAATAAAACCCATTGCAACAACTCCTTCTGAACTAATCCCTTTTGCCGAGTCAGCGTGTTTCATTCTACCCGCTAAGCCACCCCTTCTACATTACTTTATTTCTTAAAGGAGCAAGCTAATACATGGCCATTCTTTGGGAAAATAAAGATGAAAATATCGATGAATTCTATTTTGATCATATCACATCGTTGTAAGAAATAGCTGTATTGTGCATGATTATAGTAAAAAAAATATATATTGTTGTGAGTATCTAAATCTATAATACTGAATTGTTTTCATTTAAACTCAAAGTTGGCAAAATCGAAAACAATTTTTTCAAATATAATGTCATTGGAAATATATTTTGCGAGTTTTTGTATTAATGGTTATAATTTAATTGAAGGATGCAGTATTAAATTTCATGTCCATTTAATAATTTTAACTTATTTTATGAATAATTTAGATAAGACTTTGAGCTTTAATTTATTTAAACTAGATTATTTTTAAATTAAGAATTTTCTTAGTTGGAAATTGACATTTGATTACTAACATAATTTGTTAGAAATTATTTAAATATCTTCTCATTTTTAGCAGTCTGTTATGCAATAATACCTAAATGATTTTTCTTTTGAAAACCAACGACATTAATCATAAATCAATAAAAAAAAGTTTAAGGTTCTTATTTATCTTGTTGTTACATGTGACACTTGGCGAAGACAAGAACACCCGTCAGGACTGAATGAATGAAGTCGGAAAAAGTGTCTTTCTTTTTTGTACAGGGGACCCTCCCATAAGGGTAGAAGTAAGACTTTGGTTCACAGATAGCAGCACTATCTGCTTAGCCAATTTAGAGATATAAAGCCAGAGAAGACCCAAGACCTAGCTCCTAACATTTGAGCTAGACCTTGGGTCTTCTTAATTTGGAATGGGAATAGGGAGGACAATACGACCAGGACAAATTTTACATGCCCCAATCACCATTAGTGATCTTCGGATAAGCCAGGATTCGAACTCACTAACTTCCGGTAACAAGAACAATGACCTAACCAACCAGGCCACCGCGGCATATTTATCTTAAAAGTATTAGATACATGATTTTTTGTTACATCTCTCTCTGTAGCTAAGCAATGGTCTGATATAGCCCGAAATCCTATTTGCATATATTAGAAAAGTTATTTAATATCTTAATGTGAATGATGTTAGTGGTGTGGGGAAGATTATTACCAGCGATTGTTCAAAATTTTAATTTTAAGTCTTTACAATATCGAAGAAAATTTCTGGTCTTGAGATATATTTCATGGTCTACCTGTGCTTAGACAGTATTCTGGAAAGTAGAAGATTTTAGTCTTAGACTATGTTAAAAAAACGAAGATGGATGTTGCATTTTTGTTTCATAATGCATGATTGTCTGAATGAGTGCCAGGAAACATATTCCGGGTTTCCTCCTTTGCGATATAAAATTAAAGTTCGATGCAAATGATAAACATTACAGGGATAAAAACAAATACATAGGTAAGGTTGAAAAAAAACCATACAATTGCTTTCAGCTATTAGCCACTCCAACTACGCTGTCAAATAACTAAAACAAAAAAAAAAAAAAAAAACTCTCTGTAAATTTCACACATCAGGTTGTGGCTAGATTAAATAATTCCCAAGTTCCTTATTATATCTATAAATGACGTTGTTATATGAAATATTGAAGGGTTTATTATTCGCAACGTGTGTGTGCTTTATTCTGTGTACTGTAACTATCACTCCTTTTTTTCAAAAGGATATTATTGCATACAACCTAATAAGTCATATCACCATTTTATTCAAATAAAAGTATAGCATAAGTAATAATAAATAGATCGGAAAACAATCATATTTTACTGTTTTTCTAATTTATTTTCTATGTTATAAAAATTTGCTATGAATTTTATTTCTGAAAAAACATAAATTAAAATTAATAGTTTTTTTTATGAATTTGCAATTTGTAGAGTAAAAAGATATTGCAGTTAAATTGCCGTCAATTCAATAAAGTTTTATCATAGTCTTGTATAGTCTTTTAAGTAGCATTGTCTCTGTATATATTTTATATAGTATTATCTCTGTATCATTTGTATAGAATATTCTCTTTTGGATAGCTGCAACTTATATTTAATTTATAAAACAGTGTAAGTTATTATCTTACTTTAAGTCTTTATTCAGAATATTATAAAAACCAAATTAATACATTATAAGAAATGTAATATTAATTAATTGTTGCCATCGTGTCATTAAGAATTAAAATTTATAGCTTGTCATTTTAGTCATCTAAGCCTAAATTACTGCCAGACAAGGTATTATTTACCAGGATATTATAAACGTCTGGAATATCCACAGATCAGGTCAATATTTTGGCTCATTATTTTGGTTGAGATGTATTTCAGATTCATTGTCGTCAAGTCTGCTTCTGATAAGGTTTTAATCTTAACATATTCAATCCCCTGTGTTACAATGTGCTCGTGTTTGAATAGGATGCTACTTAGAAGTGACTAAAACTGTGAAATGTCCATAAGTCATATAGTAGTTTATTTCACGCTCTAATTGTATAACAGTTATATGTTCTGTATTATGGAATTAATATGTTCAATGATGAGTCTGAATTATAACAATAATGTATGCCATTGATTGGTTATAAAGCGTTTATAAAAATGAAAGGATTATAAGTAACAATACACTTTAAAGTTACTTATTATTTAAATGAAAATAAAGACCATAATTTCTCGTATTTGGTTTGTGCAGACTAATTAAGCAAACGTAGAGAATGTGTACTTCAGAAGTATAGTGTTTAAAAAAGAAATGGAATAATAATAATTAATAACGAAATCCTAAACCAAAAAGTTAAATGTGGCACGACAGCCCATCGAGAACCAAGGCTTACAAGTGTCTATATATGTTTTCTTGACCAAGGGCTCTGGGGTGCAAAACACGCGTCCCGGTTAGGTGATCAGTCTAACGTGAAACCTCAGTGTTCAGCTCCCGCGCATGCTTGGTATTTTTTATTGTCCCACTGAAGGGATGAGTCCACCTTGTTCAACTTAAGAATAGAACCTCTGACCTATCATCCCGAGCGCGAAACGCTACCACTAATCTACTGGGCTTAATTATGCAAGCCAGTACAACCTCATTAATCCGGACTAGTAGAGGATCCATGTTGACAAAATTGTTGAAAGTATGAAGAAAACAAAATAATATAAAGATTCTATCCTCAATCTAAGAAAGGACGAACCGACCTTGCTCAGATGTGCGTTGGGAGCGGGAAACGCTACTACTACGCCACTGGGCTTAATAATGCAAGCCAAGAAGATTAAAAAAATAGTACCATCTCACTAATCCGGACTAGTAGAGGATCCATGTCTCTCAACCGAGATATGAAGAATACCAAGCACGTGAGTTAGGTAGGAATTAAATAAAATAATAAACTGAACCAAGATACATAAACAAAATACTGTACATAATAAAAATTATATTTTGAATTCAAGAGAATGAAAATAAAACTGCTTAAGAAAAAATTAAGTATATTATGTGCATGCATTATTTCACTTATACAATAAACATTAGATTAAAAGTTAATTTTGAACATGATGGTCCACATGTATAACATCACTGGTTGGAAGAAACTACTGATTTTTTTGTCTTAATTTAGTTGTCATTTTTTGAACAATTAATTGACAGATATATCTCAAATTTTCATGATATGTATAATATCCAGATACTGATTCATCGTAATTGTTTTTAATGTATTTTATTAAAAAATTAAATGATGTATTTCATTCTCACTAAGTTTTGGTTTTGATTATCCAATTCTTCGTTATCGTCTTCAACCTCTATAAAATTTTCAGTCACGGATACAAGCTTTACAATCTCTTCCTCAATTAAATTATGATAGCCTGGATCGTCTCCATCTGCATCTAATCACAACTCTATCCATTTATAAGGTATAACCATATATATGTATGTTACACCTAAATGCTGTTTGTGTTAAACGAAGCTCAGTTTAATAGGGTTCGGATTAATGAGGATTTATTGCATAAAACAACAATATAATAATAAATTAGCAATAAGAATAAGCAACAATATATTTTTCAAATATATCATGTAAATTGATTCTATAATATAATTTGAATCCCATATTGGGCAAATAAGCAACTCAAAATTGCTGATTGATTATTCTATGTTAACAACCTTATACTTATTTATTTTATGTAAGATTAAAAACTTTGATTTGAATTTTCTTTCAAATATAAGTTGCTTTTTAGAGTTTTCGAAACTTTTTAGTATTCGTAACATAAACCCGAATTTAAATATATTGTCAATAGCTTTAAGGAAGAAAATATATAATGAAATCTTTTAGGTCTGAATTTATTTGACAAATCTTCCAGCTCTCTCAAAATGTGTCCATATTTCGCATGTGATACAGGTAGATTTGGCGAAATCTTTTTCATCGCCTGTGTGCGTCAACACAACAGATTCCTTTACTTAATGTAATCGTAGCTTCTGTTGAATATTTTTACATCCATAAAAATGGACGACAAGAAACTCCATTCTTGCAGACGATCTCAACCTTGGGAGAGAACAAAATAACAGAAAATAAAACGATTCTAGAAAGTCACAGACGATTTATACGGATATGCTCTTCCAACTTTCGGCGAGATTTATATTGCTACGAAAATGTCCTTTTTATTACCCCAGTTATTGTTTGTTTAAGTATGTGTGGTAATAAATTCTTTTACAAGAGCCAGAGCGCACGTTTCTTTTACTTCGAAGAAGTAACTATGCACAACTAGACGCACAATACCTACCTACCACAAGCGAAACAAAAGTTAGTCCGTCTTTTTGAAAAGGAGATAAAAATGAAACATGACTTTTCAAAAATTTTCTTTGCCAGTCTGGCAACACTTCCTGCATTTCATTGGAGTAATCTGATTTTTATAAACCGAAATCACAGTTAGGGGAAATATAACATATTTCTTTCACTTTTCTGTTCTTTATTTAATTCGAAATTTTGAAAACTTTTTATAATACGGATTTTGAGCCGTTTCTGCGTAATTTAAATATTGAATTTTTTGTAAACTGAAATTTCTTTTTTGTTATGTATCTTGAAATAATATTTAATGCTTTTATAAAGAATCCTTTTTAAAAGAATTAAAAATTAAATAATTGATTTGGCAAAACTAACTTTTTATGATACAAAAAAATTAACTTTTCTAGTAGAAGATAGATTTTAAAATTTTTTCTCATATTCTGTTATTATTTGAATTATGTTATTTTTCTTATATTCTATTATCCTTAAAGAGTTGAATAAAATCCTGAAAATAATAGTATTCGTTCTATATATAGTTTTTTTTATCATATTATTTTATCATATTTTTTATCACTTTAATTTTGTTATCTACATCAATATGAGATTTCATTAGTTCACTGTATAGTTTTTTTTCTAGTTTATATGTTTATCACTAATTATAAATATCTTTTTAGTTTCACAAATTGGGGAATTATCTATTATTGTAAAATATAAATATTTTTAATTATTCTTAATGTAGAACATTAAATTAAGATTGCAGTGAATACGCTTAAGAATTATTTTTCGAATGTAATACTAATCCAAAAAATGTTTAAATTGAAATATCAATTCAACAATAGACATTTCAATTTAAAAATTTTAATAAATTTATAAAAAATTAAAAAAGTATTAAATTTGTGGTTATATTGGTTTATTTAATTCAATATTAATGGAAGGTTTTACTGAAATAAATGAAAACAGCTAAAAAGTTCGAAATAAAGAAAATTAATTTAATACTCATAAATATTATAAATTTTTTTTAAAATTTTAATTTGACATTTACAATAAAATTATTAAATAAAATATTTTAAAAAATTGCAACTGAAATATAATTTTGTAATTATATAATAGTTATAATACATGCTCATTAATAACTGTAGTATACTTATGTAACATTTTAAATATAATATTTTCTTTTCATTTTCATATTAAATATATGACAAATAAATATAAAATAAGAATCTTCATTATAAAATAAATTTTTTTGTTATAATTTTTTAATGATAATGTTTGCTGTAATATTTAAAAAATATTTAAGCAATGATATACAGCAGCAGAATTAAAACGTACATTGAAATAATCGATTCTTTAAAGAAAAAAACATAAAAATTTACTATAATTTTTCATTTATTTCTTTATTATTGCATTTTTTTTGTTCTCATAATTATTAATTTTGCAAAAACTACAATTATCAAAATCTAATTAATATTTTCCTGTCACATCAATTACTTTTCTCGACATTTAATTCTGTCCAATTTTTTTGTTTAAATTTTCTATGGAGTACAATTTTTTACTTCAAACTTATATATACTGGAAACTATGTTACATTACTATTTATTTGAGGGAAAATTTTTCTACCATTTAATTTTTTTTCTTTTCTTATGTTCTCAACTGTTAATTGGATTTTGCACCAAATTTTAATCAGAGCACATCTTGAATATTATACATACATATTTAAACTTATTTTTTTAAACAAAAATTTAAAAGAAGAAATTTTTACTATTCATTAAATATCTTTTCCTTTACGAATTACAATACTTTTTGAATGTATAGTTTTTCCAATCATTGATCTACTATTTTTTGTTAAAAAATAAGGTTGTGTTGTTTGATGCGTAGTTTCCAGATATTAGTTAAAGATGGATGCAGTGTTCTGCACCCCATTGGCGCAAAATGAAAAATATTTCCTACAGTTTTCTAAAAATTATTAATTTTTTTAAAGTAAAATTAATTAAGATATTATTTAAAAACGAATTGTAAAAACTAAATTTAAAATTAATTACTTGAAATAAATTTTTAAAATTTAAAGAGGACTGAATTATGATTCATATAATATCATCTACAACTTTTAAAATTAGTTGCCAGTTCATTTAAAATTGTGGATACTATTTTGCAAGCGATTTTTATCGAACTAATTTCTGATTCAGAGTTTAAGCCAATACTTTTATTTGAACCAAAATTAATAAAGAAGAATCTCAGCCTTGATTTTCATATTTTGTGAAGCTGTTATTGAAGACATTTTCACAAAATGGTGAACAAAGAAAAAATTGCTTTTCCTGACAGCTTCCAAATGTGCTTCGGTTAAAAAAAACTAAGAAAAATGTAAAAGCTATATTTTGCCTTTGCAGTGGATTATTCTAAAACTTTTGCAAACCAAGTGAAATATTGCACGGATAGTTTTCCTAAATATGTTATGTTTCAGCTATTTATATTGCCTTCATGGGTAGTTTTTTTGTTTCAGTTTATTTAGTAAATATGATGTGGTATTTCTATTTATCAGCAAAGATGGCTTACAGGACTATATAAATTCGCTTAATACCCTGCATACCATTACTTATATAATTCAATAATGCCAAAGTTTTAATTCTAAGGTTCAAAGTTTATTTATATTAAAGTGAAGTAAAATTGCGACACAAATCATTGTTTTATTTTTTGTTTCTAATTTTTGTTATTTTAACGATTCATCATAATGACACTTAATTTTTTATTCTCAAAGGTTTTGCACGAATGACTGTTTTTAGAAACATAACAGCAATTTTTTATCTTGATTACAAAACATTTACATCTTTATAAATATGCTAAGACACCTATAATATGGAATTTTATCTAAAAAGTTATCATAGTTTACAAATGGTCTTTAATTAAAAAATGAATTGATATGTATCATTTTACTTATTTGATTTATCTTAAAATTTTATTATTTTAAAAATTAGCTCTAAAAATATAGTTGATTCCAAATCAGTTGAATTTCTATACAACCACACATAATTATGATCAAAAGGTATGATATTTTTCATTAACTTTCAAGTAGGTTAAATTAATTATAAATTAAATTTTTAATACATAAATATAAGAAATATATATAATTTTTAAAATATAAATATAATATTTCACTATTTTAATATTTATTAAAAGCTTGTATTTTAATTTAATTTATAAAACTATTACTATTTTATGCTATAATATAAAATAAATTTTCCTTATATATATATATATATATATAACACGTAATTAGCTTAATTTTCATTAAATTATTGTAATATATATAGAACATATTTAAGCTACAATATTTCTCAGTTATTGGTCAAGACAGACAATGTTGCAAAAGTTTACCAGAAAACATTTCACGAAATGTTTAACTATTTATAGCATTAACTAATTTGAAACTTTCGTATCAATAATTTGTTCAAAATAAATATAGGTATATTTGAAAGCTAGAAAGAAACTTTTGCATGTTAATATTAACTATATTTAACAGTTAATATCAAAATGCAAGAAGCTCTTCGCTTTATTTATTATCATTATAAATTTACAAGGGTATATGCAAATTTCTTTTACCTTACCAAAAAGAAAAAAAATGAATTTGAAAATCTCATGTAAAATATTTGGGGGTTAAAATTAAATTTTTATAAAATTTGCTCGTAAAAATATTTAAAAAAAGTTATTTTACTAACTGAATTATTTCAAGTAAAGGAATACTTCATTATCAACTAAAAATACTTTAAAAATAAATACGTTTTATAAGAAAAGTTGTGTTTTACAGTCAACAAAACGAGTGTTAAAAATTTAATTGCTTTGTTGTTTTTAGAATTTTTATGTAAGTCATTGTATATTTTTATTTTTTACTCTATTTAAATTGAAAGCAAATATTTTTAATTAAAAATTATGAATTACCTTTATAAATTATTAATACTTTTGGATCAATATATTTAATTGAAAGTAAGTCATTTATAAATTTATGAGCAGCTTTTGATAAAAACTGCCCAATTTCAAAATTTTTTATAATAATAAATTTAGAGTATTTTTACATTAATTAACAGCAACTGCTGCTACTAATAATAATTTTTCTTATTTTTTATAATGATAAAGTTTAAATCCTAAAATTCCTATTGTATCACAGAATGTCTAAGCTATTGTGAGAAATATTTCATTAAAACAAATGGGATGTACTTTTAAAGTTGCATAATATGCAATTTGATATCGCATTGTTGATAGCCAAACGCCTAAGGCCATTGTAAAGCATTTGAACATTTTATGCATTCAGTGACATAAGCAAACACTCATCATGGATAATGGGAAGTATATTTGCTGACACGAGAGAAAAAAAAAATCTAAAAAGTCACAAGCATCCACTTCATGAATGTGCTTGGAGAAAGCAGAAGCGCAACGTGCATCTCCAATTCTCTGTTCTATAAACTGAAATGGTAGTCGAATGGTTAGGCATTTGACTTTTGGTTCAATAGTTTATTTATTTGAATCTCATCTTAGGAATGGATTTATGTAGTGGCTTAGAATCCATTTTAAATTTAAGTCCCTATCTAATTATCCTTCTTAAAAAAAATTGATTTCTGAGCGACAAACAAACCAAGCCTACCAGTTCTTCAACATAATTCATCATTGAAAAGTTTGATTTTAACTATTCTTACTAAAGGCAATATTGGATTAATTTATAGATCAATGAGCGTTTTCGCAGTTTTGATACCAGAAGCTATTTGAAGTCGCCATGCTGAAAGCCCCTTACGCAAAATAGACTTTCGTAATATATATTATGTCTTTCCTCTTATTGAGTGTTTATGATTTGAGAGTAGAATATCAACTTTATTGCCAACATCTTCTTTTCAATATAATTAATAACGAGTCAGTTAGAAATTTAGAAATTAAGAACTAATTTTGCTTTATGGCTCTGTTTAGAATTTACACATTGCCGAAAAGTAAAGCTATAAAATACACATTTTGCATTCATATAATTAAATGCATTCAGTATTTCCCTGTTTTCATCTTTATGATTTGGGTGATTTCATGGAAAACATTCACATGTTTCCGTACTTTGAATTTGCATAAAACTTCAAAATTCTTACAAAACTATTATTCCATAGTAAGTAATTCCCTTTAATGATCATTGTGTGTTGTGAATGAAGTAAATAATGTTTGGAAAATAAAATTTAAGTCCTTTAAAATCAGATTAGAAAGTATAACGGTTACTACAGTAACACATAATGTGTTTTAAATTAAGAAAATATGTGTTGGTGTATACGAAATTCATGATTAAATAGAAAATGTTTTGAGTATTCAGATTTGAAAATTGTAACATCAATATGAGGAATTGTTTCAGAAAATTTTATTTCTTGCTTTTCTAAAGATAAAATAAGCGTAAAAACATCAGCAAATGTTTATTTTTCTAATATTCGATGCCTTAATGAACCTATATCAAAATCAAATTTCTTATCCTAATATTCACTGTTCTTTAAGTGAAGATAGATTAGAAGTCGTCTCAAAGGCTTGTGTGTTCTAAGTACCGCTTTCCAAATTTACTCGAATTGATGGATTAGAAGTAACTTCGAGTGGGTTTTGAAAGTGTGCCTAATCAGCCGAGACAATTTGCCTCGAGTTCCTTTGACTTTCAAAAGCAGAATCGTGAAATGTTTTGAGTTCCTATTTCCTTAGGGGGACCTGAGACTATTTTTACGTTTCCGGAAATACTATTTAGTTTATTATTACGAAGCCCTCGAATTCTTGTTCACTTTATTTAAACTGAAATGAGAAGTTAGTTTATAACTTATAAAGATTCATCAGTTTGACTTTAATGTTATAGAAGCGCATACAATTCAGATGTAGCATTCGTTTAATAATGCTCATTTCTGTCTATCAAAACCCTGATTATACTTCATAATTTTAAGCTATTGTCTAAAAACTAGATTGAAACTTCTGTTGGCAACACATATTCTGTTTGAAGGGATTTCGAAAATTAGAGAATTGTACCGTGCGCTTGCATGAACTGTTTCAACATGATAGTCTTCATTAGGTTCAGACATTATACCTACTATCTTATTAATATTTTTCATTATAACTTAAATGACTTATTTTGAAGTATGGCTGTTCTTTTAACGTTATTTACAAATGCATTATCTTTTTTATATCGATTATTCGACTAATTTGCCTCATGAGTTTTTAATGAATTCTCATTTCATATATGTGTTTCTTCCATGAAAGTAAAAGAAAATCATTATTTGAGTCATTTCTCTAATATTTTGAGATCCCCAAAAAGATAGATGCCAGACTCTATATGGTTATATAAGGAATTTTGAGATCTTCCACCATTTCTTGCCATTTGTAATGGTTTTCCATCGATAGAGAATGATTTTATTGACGTATCACTAATGAAGGAAAGTTTAAATTATTTTAGCAAAAACAAAATATGAAGTTGTCACAAGTACTATATTATAAAAATGTTTTAATATAAAATTGAAGATCAGTATCAAATTGTAGACTTCTATCATTACGATGCCAACATCAGTAAATCCTAAATATCATATTGCATGCATGCATTTTAATTTAATTTAACGGAAAATGAACTTGAATAGTCCTTCTGATGTTGTGCTGAAACTATGAACTTTTGCCTTAATTATTCAGAAGTATTCCAAATTTATCAGGTCTCGGTAGACTGGAAGAAATTTTGCTTGCATACTGGAATGCTTCAGACTCGATTTGTGTCCAAGCAAAAACAACCATACTAAGAGATTTAACGCTCTTATAAAGTTTGGTAACTTTATTTCCCCTCACCAATGTGACATGGAGAAAAGAATGCCAATCCAAGTGACTATGGTTCATAGTGAAGAGACAATTATCTGTATTTAGGAAATAAGAAATTTGGAAATAGATAGCTGAAAACATATCACAATGATTTAATATTCATATTTAAAATGTAATACTACAGGCATGCTTTCAAGTCATTAAACATGATTTTGCAAGTGTTTCGCGACAAATTTTCGTATTATACTGATTCTATATTACAATTAAAGGCTTTGATGTTTGTGATGTATTCAAAGTTTTATGTGTGTAATTATAAATAGATCATGTCTATTTTGTAAAAATTCATCTTACTGAGATTATTTATAATTTTGTAAATAATCACAAAAATTTATTTATGATACCTTACATTAAACCTATTTATTGCACAAAGATATAGGACTCATGCCACTTTACATTGCAATAACCAAGTCAAGAATTCTGAGAGTTTTAAGGAGAATGGTACTTTGAAATTCGTGGTTGAGACTGTGGGAAATTGAATAATCGAGTTACATATTTTTATGGTCTTTTCATTGCTTGTTCAAGTTAATCTAATCAGAAGCCACGTTATTAGGTCTGCATATATTCGTAAAATAACCACAGTCTGTTATTATTCCTCTTTTACGATGTGGTAAATAAGAGAGTATCTCAGTAGTTTTCAACCTCGTGATTTGAAAACAATTCGAAACATTTTACGGTACTTACTTCATAACAAGATATTATAGGATTGCGGTTGCAGTTAACGAAATGCGTTACCTTCATTTATGGAAAATTGGGTTAGAAGGTTGGCACAGATTAAATATTTTGTAGTAGCCAATGACCCTCTTGTAATGTATTACAGTGTTGAAAAGATGAGCTCAGTGTCGACTTCATCATCTTATTATGATTCAAAATTGGGAAGCGTTTTATTGTTTTAGCAGTTTAAATCCCGTTAAACGTTAAATATAGCTACTAGAAACGTACCACAATTATCATCCAATGTAACAAAATATTTGCCTAAATTCATCCTCAATCAGGCTTTTAATCAATAATAAACGCGACTCATTGAATATTAAATTAAAGTTTAATAGAACTTATAAAAAATTGAACGGAATACGGAAAACAGTCCTAAATTATAAATAAATAATTATATACGAAAGCGTATTCATAAAAATTACAGAATGATGAAGCGAACATATTTTTTCTTCTTTCAAATGTTTACTTTAAAGATACGATAGAGTTTATATATATATATATATATATATATATATATATAAGGTGAGTTGAGGAAAGAGGAGTTGGAATCCGTGTTTACTGATTAAATAACGTCAAAGTGTTTTAATATTATGAGTTTTCGGTATCGAAAAACGATAGTAAAGCCCAAACTGGCAAATAAGGGCGCAAATATTATTAAAGCGTGTGGTCAAATAAGAACACATGAAGAGTTGCAGACTAGAGTTAATGACATTTAGTGACGGTTATAGATATCAAGTATGACACTTTCCACTGAAAACAGCAAATAGAAAATTAAACCCCTGAGTTATTGAACCCTAGAAAAATTTAAAGTTTTGAGAATAGAAATCATTTTGTTTCTTTTAACTTAAATTATTTGATTCTAATTTTTATAAAGTAAATTCTTCAACTCTAAACATGCATGGATTTATTTAATTTGATTATATCCGAAACAGTTAATTGACTAGGCCATACGCTAGCAGCTTAATTTTGCTTTAGAAAATCTGCTATGTAATATTTTTCTATTAAGCTATATTATTGTTGCCTGGAGTTAATTTCTACCTTGTCAAATGAAGTTCTTTCATTAAATTAATAAGAAAAAGCATTCTAACTTTCTGAACATCATGTGGTCTTTCTATTCCATTCTATGTTGATTTTATATCATATAGAGTATAATATGTCGTGTAAGATCAATAACAGCCAAGGATATTGTAAAGCATTTGAACAGCTTGTGCATATTGCTTTCTGAGAGGATTTTTCCTAGATAGTGAGAGCGCTGCAGTTACGTATCACAAAGGAAGAAACATTAAAAACAATTAAGCATTCATTGGAACAAAAGTGAATGCAGAGAATGCTGAAATGCATTTCTTTTTATCTTCATACAACAATGATTGCGATAGAAGACAGTGACCTTCCAATTGAAAAGTGCAATCTACGATGGTCAATGAAGTTGATGCCGATTTCCATTTGAACGAATTTCCAAATTATATTGGTATTTGACTCCTACAGTTGACAGTAGTTGGCACTTGACTTTTATAGTTCTGTGTTAGCCAAGGAATCCTTAAGACTGATTATTGAAGAAACTGATCCTCCAGACACAATGGAGGATGTCCTAGTTAGATGGTCTATGTATATTAAGTTTTTAAAGATGTGAATTTTCCTTCTTCGCTATGTTATTATTTGAGAAGAGGGTTCTAGCTCAAATTTTGATCTCGTTATTTAATCATGATTCAAAATGGTAAAATCAATGGAATTGGTGGGATTTAACATGCGAATAGACTATTATGTTTTGTAATTATGATATATTTAAAGGTGACTATTCAATTTTTAAATTCAGTGTTTTTGATTTCTAGAAGTCATTCAATTATTAAATTCTGTTAATATTTTGTTAGGCACACAAAATCACAAAATGTCCTAAAGTAGTAACAAAGTATAAATTTATCTCCAACTTACTAATTAGTTTCGTTATCTGACTATAAACTTATTACCAACTCAGTAATTGGTTTCGTTACCTGACTGTTAGTCAAAACTGCTGGCTGGTTAACCGTATGTCTAGTTATTTCGATCAGCAAAAATACGTGTCCGAAAAGGTATCTTGAAAATTTAATGTTAACGTATTAAATAAGAGATGAGAAATATGAATACAACAGAAAAATATTTTGTAATTAATGAACAAAATGCTTTGAAATTACATCTCAGACTGGATATGATTAAAAACGAAAATTATATAATAGAAATAAAAAGAACAAGCAATGATTTGTTGAAATGCTTTTACCACAGACGCACAAAGGATTTTTTCTTCCGAAATACAAATTTGCGAGATGCAGATACCGAAAGAAGAGATTACGGAAGAATCTCAGATTCCCTTTCTTCTTTCAAGTAACTGTCACCATATGAATAAATTATACGGATTTTGAAGACAGACATCCAAGTGAAAAACTCTTCAAAGACCCCCTTACGTCATTCTAGACAGTTGACACAAGTGGTGTCCGCTGTCTTGCGGGCCCTGAAGTGACACACACTTCACCGTCTGGCGACGTGATTCATGTGGCTTTTATCTCAGTCACAGTGAAGAGGGACAGCTGGCAGTGGCGTCACGTGACTGGATGAGAATGTTGGGATGCAAATGAGTTACGTAACAACCTCGCATCCCGTGACGTCAATGGATATGATGGTAATGAGTGTTTTTCTTTCGCTCACTTTCTATTTCGCGTAATTTATGATTTCACGTTTGCTCCAGAGAATAATTGGTTTTGATGGTATTTGGCTGAAAGAAAAATTCAAGTTAATAAGACGAGATGCAGACCATATGTGTCATCAACAACGTCATTTATGTTGAGTTTTCTTTGTTTGTAAACAACATTTTCTACATTCTGACTAAAATCTTTTAACATTAAAGTTAGTTGGATTTGAGTGTGTATATGGAAGATGAATATACTGTACTATTATTTTTCCTCGCGAACTTTCATTCTTGTCTTACAAACCTCCGGTTTACTAGATGAATCTTTAATATTTGCCACTAAATTTTCATTTTTCAAGCTTATTTATTCGTTATTATTTTCTTTCCAGTTCGTATGTTACTCAATGATTTGGTTACGTAAAATGAAATTAATCAAATATAACAAAGAATGTCACCATTTCGTATAAACACTACATCACAATATTGAGAAGATTAATTAATAATCCTGGTTACTATCAAGTTGAGAGAACAAACAATAAATCAAAATAAAAAATGCTTAACACAAAAGTATTTTTAATATTAAAATGTTCATAACATTTACGCTTTATAAAGGAATGTTTGAAATTTGAAGAATTTTAATTCTTTTGAACTATTTTTATTTAAAAGTAATTTGCTTTAATTGTTTTTAGCAATAATTATTTATTTAATAGATTGTCATAATGAATTAAGCGTTCTAAACTATTATAAAAATAAATAGCGAATTTCGTATCTATATTAACACTTCGTAACTTACTGTATTAGAATAAAAATTAGATATTTTGATTGGTTGTAAAGACAAGTGCACATCTGAGCACATATCGATGATTAGAATTTGTTTTGATATAAACATTTCTGTTTTCAGAAATGCAAGTTTTTTTCGTTATGAGCTTATATATTTACTATGATTACACAGGTATTCACCTCTTAAATATTTAAATAAACTATTTTTACAAAATGACATATTTTAATATAGATGCAGCCAGATTATAGTTATATGTTATATCAATATTAACCTGTAATACCAAGAATTTATAATAGATCATATCCTAATATTTGAATATTTCTATACGAAAATAAAATTGCACGTTTTGGTTCCAGAAAATTGATTTAATAGTACTGAGTTCTTGAAGATAATGCAATTTACTAAGGAACGGATCATTAAGTACCAAATTCTTCTTCAGTTACAAACAAAGAAACATATCATTTTATCGTTCATAGAGCTTATTCGAAAAGACCCAAAATAATCTGTCCCTTACGAGGAAATGCATTTATTTCTTTTACAGATAGAACTCATCATTAGTTTCGGCAAATGTAATTATCATTTCCTTTTTTAGATATGTGCATTTGAAAATGTCTCACAACAGTGTTCATCTACTTTTTTTCTTCGTCTGCGATTATCTGATAGATATCGTCTGCAGTGGTACTTCTCATTAATTCGTAACACATTCAATTTACCTCGATGGCAACACTTTATGCGATTATCTTTTGCTTCACTAATAATGTTCGATTTATTTTTATTAAGTTACATTCTAGACACTGGAACCCGAGCCAACTTATACCCATACGCATGCGCAAATATAAATTTCAGTTTTTTCCATTTTTAAATTTTTCTCTTTTCTGATAACATTTATTATTCATCGAATTTAATAAAAAAAAAAGGAGATTCATTGTTAAAAACCTTTAATTAATTTTAAATCTAAGCAAAAGGAAGTTTCTGGATGGAAAGTTTCATATATTAAGTAACTTTAAAATACGTTAAAGCTATTTTTATATTCAATCTTTTTCAGTCAGAATATTCAAATAAATGGCCGCTCTTTTACCATTTCTTTCGACAATGTCGCTTGGTTTTAATTTATGGAATTTCTAAATAATTTTCTTCCAGTTATTCATTCCTTTGTTAGATAGAGTCCAGAAATATTTTACTCGTATTAATTCTTCCTAAATATTTAAATTTTCTCAGTATAATTTCAAATTTGATGAGAAATATAGGTTATCTTTATGCATTAATTTGTTCTTTTAATGGATGAGGAATTTCATAATTTCTTTAAGGTTAAACTTTAACAATAGTTTAAGGTTCAACTTTAAAGATGCATTGACATTTAATTTTGTTTTAAAGAAGTAGTTTCACATACATTGCTTAATTATTTGAAAATGAATCGTTGTAAGACCCCATTAATCTAATGTAATTAAATCGTTAATTCTTCACGTGTTAGGAAACTTCACGGGAATAACAGGAAATTCTTTTGTCAGAACTACAAAATCTTAAAAGAAAAATAATCAGTCTAGCTAACTTCAGACACTATTTTGTGCATTATATAAATGAAAAAAGGTTTTTAAGTGTGACTTTAAGATTTTAATAAAATTTCTTTCTATATTTCTTTTTACATTTTTGTAAAATGTCTTCCTTTATCTATTTTGCTATTTCGATTATCTGAAACTATATCGACAAAAATCTCTATAGCAGTGTTCTAATTTCATAAGACTTCTTAATTTTATTATTATCTCTTCTATGAATATTTTATACGGTTAAATAGGAACTGATTGATTAGAAATCTTTGCTGAGCTAAACACATGCAATAAAACAGTAAGTCATTGTTGAGTGAATATATATTAGCCTGAGCCTCTATATACTAATTTGAATTCATATAATCAATTCTCAGTCCGTGGGTATAGAATTATGAAGCTGTAATGAATGCAATGTTTAAACAACCTTCTTCATCTATCTGTATAGTTTCATGTTGTACATAAAAATACGTCAATTTCTCTTCCATATTGCTATCAAAAGCGAGAGAATGCAGAAAAAAATAATGCATAAATATTATGTTGGGGAAAAAGTAATCCATTATTTCGGTAGACGTCTGTAGTGATCAATATCTCGTGAGGTATCTATCAAACAATTTCAGATTTATGCTCGTTGGAAAGGTGACATTTGACATTAAAATATCCTCTTGCGGTTTTTTGTTTGATTTATTCAGTTACGAGTACAAGGTTTTAAAAATGGAAGGCAACGAACAGAAAATTCGATACATTTTCGTTTTTCTTTTGTAACGGCGAAAAAGATAGCCGGGTGGCTAAAATTGTGAAAGGTGTTTATCGTCCTATATATGACTGTAAAAACCAGTTACGTACAATTTTTGTTTCGTCGATTCCGTTCGGGTATTTTTGATGTTAGAGATGCACCTCGCATGTGGATACAGCATCGTCGAAAATGTCTATAAAATATCAAAAATGATCGAAGTTAACCGCATGTCAGCAGTCGTAACGCGCAAGGCCTAAAAATCTACATGAAAGCTGTTTTAAACCTTTTTACAAAGTGAATCCAAAAGAAGTTACATAAAGTTCACGTAAAAATAATGGATTTCTTTTTCCCCAACCTAATATATAATTTTAAATTATTTTCGTTTGATATTCTTATTTTTTAATGGGCTATTTCTTTTTAACTTACTAGAATTTTTTTCCAAAGAAATCACAATAAAAAAAAATTTTTTTTGATAACAAAATATATCGTAAAATCCTATTTTGATTGAACTTTAAGATTTTAAAATACTGTTTCCAATGTACTTCAAATTGTACAAACAACCTAAATATTCTTGCTTTTAAGAAAACATAGTTGATCTGTTTACTAAAATAGGTTTAAATAGGTATATTTGAGCCAAAATTAAAAATTTGAATATATTTTGTGTTTATTTTTACTTAAAACTGATTCAGATGAGTAAAAAAAGCATGTCCTTATTGTAGTTTTAAAACTGAAGAAAATTTATTTATTTTAATATTTTCATGAATATAAATCTCATATTAATGAAATTCTTATACGATTATTATTAATTTATATAAGGTTTTCGATTATCTGAAAAAGATTCAGTCCGGATAGTTGATGTCTTATTATTTTAAAGAATATTATTTAACTTGTTTTAACTTATTGCATTAGATCAGATATGTACTTGTGAATAGAAATACAAAACTAATATTTAGTTTTAATATAGTCATTTTTAAATGAAAATAATTTTTTTGTTTCTTCACTTTCAGGCGGAATACGGCCTTTCTGACGAACAAATTGCCGGTAAGTTTAAATCTTATATTATATTTTTTGAGAATATATTGAAAAATTCTTATCTTTGGAACTTCAAGAAAAAATTTATTTTTAAATCACATTTCTGCTACTAACAAATACTAATGCAATTACATATTTCATTATTTATTGTCAAATAGAGTATTTTTTTTATTAAAATAAAAGTTTCCTTATATGTGCTAACGTTTTTTGAGTAAAAGCAACTGTTTTTTTTTTTTTTTTTTTTTTTTTTTTTTTTTTTTTTAAATAATCTTTCATAAAATGCATTTTCATGATTAATATAACAGCAATTAACACTTAAGCAGATAATAAATAAAATTTTATATGTATGTTTAGGGTGTAATTTAGTGCAGTAACAGAACATAGTGAAATTTTGATTAATTGAAACAAATATATTTTTAAATATACATTCAGTGAGTTCTCATTGATATGACATTTTATATAAAATAGAAATATTTGCGATGAATGATATTGACTGAACAGGAATGTTTTTAAATTTTTTTGATCTCATCATAGTAAAATTAGTTTCATTTTATAAATAAAATTTAATTTAAAAAATCATGACTACTATTTCTAAAACTTAATTTAAAATTTGAATTTAAAGAGTGTGAGTCAGCTGTAACCTACATGAATAGCTGTATATAAGAAATAGTTGAAAGCGTTTTTTGTATAACTGAAAAAGATTATGCAATATTTAGTTCTGACTGATTCTATAATATATTTTATAATGTAAGATTCACATATTTAGCTTTGAATTACTTTTTTCCTCCACTTCAGTTCGTAGTGAAGAAGTATTACAGGACACACGCGAATGAGTTTATAAGTTTTTAAAAATAACTTTGACGTTAACAGGTCCATATAGATGTTATGTATTGATTATCATTAACTTTTTATATCGATGTATATGTATGTAAAATGTAACATAACCATAGCTAGAATCTTTTATATTAGAAAAATTATGCTAGATAATTTCTTTTATATATTTAGATGTTTTGCGTGTGCAATAATTTCTGGGTATTCCAAGGATTTATTGCGTACAATATTTCACTTATATTAAGCAAATACATTAAAATGCAAATAAATTACATTATTCACTACTTACAATTTTTGAATGTATTCCGTAAGCTTCGAATGTCTAAGATTCATAAAGTTTTGTTAACGTCTTGATGATGTTACATAGATATTATAAAGGAATTTTTTATCTAATGATAATTTAAATTTTTGCTATCTAAACATTTCAAATATTGTAAAGAAAAATTTTATCATGCTGCTGCAACAAAACTGATAAAATGTTAATCCTGTAAAAAGAAAAGGGCTTAAAGATTGATCTTTAACATAGACGTTAACTTAGCATCAAATTTTTATTACCTGAATTCCTTACAAATGTGTGGTAGTTTGATGATAGAAAATTCAAATGTTGTTTACATATATGAATAGTCATTCAAATAAACGAGATTGTGCTTATTACTGAGCTTTTTCAATAATTGTAATTCGTTTCTTATATAAAAATAGAGTAGCTGTGCTCTTACCACTTTGCAGTATTGTATTTATATCAGAACTAATTCAATTAGGAACTACGTTTAAAGTAGATGTTAAGGATTGCAAAATGCTCTTGGTGGAAACAGAACGATGATTTGTTGAACTAAAAAACGAATTAGCCATTTACCCCTGCTAGATCGTTGCTAGATTTGCAGGATTTATTAAATGTTATGTTTTGAGCTGAGATGTGAAAAATGTTTTGGAAAACCAACTTGTATTTGATTTTCATGCCAAAACACATTTGGACAGAATACATCGTAAATTTTAAGTTACAACCAAGTAATAAAATTCATATTATTTCAATTTCTAAGCTGGAAAAATGTAATTTCTTTTCCATTTTATCTAAGTTATAAGCAACATATGTTTTTCTCATAATACCAAAAAATTGGAATAGATTTCATATCTGCGTATATGGAAAAAATCCATTAAGCATTTAATTTTTTTTCTACTAGCAACTATTTTCAAATTTTTAACATAATTCTTATAATCTGAATATTTGTTAAATTTTCAGTCGTAATTTTACTATTTAAATATTCATTTATTCTAGTTATAAATACAAATTAGTGTTTCCGAAAGTTATGTCTTTGTTTTCTTTATGCATGATGGTCATTCAATACCACTGAATCAAATTTCTGTTTAAAACTGCGGGAAAATGTCTATTCGATAAGCAGTTAAATATCTTTTAAAGAATTTCCGAAGCACTTCAGAAATATTTCTCAAATGTAACATTTTTCCAGGAATATGCAAATAAATTTGAAATTGAAATACAAAAACTGGAATAAAACCTGAAGGAAACGTTTTTTCTCTTGTCGAATATGTGCTTTTTTCAGGCAAATCTTTAAATGTTTACAAGGACTTAGAAAAATATTCGCAAAATCTGTTTTCTCCGCTAAAGGGCTTAGATATTTTGTCCTCGGCAAACAAGAAACTGAATATTTCCTTCTGTAGGAAGAGTTCAAAAAATCGCAAAATAAGCATCTTTTTTGCGACGGAACTTAAGAATTCATTTTAGTTATATTTTTGCTAGACATTCTATCAAATATATAAATCGCCTTTTTTGCATCTTAATATTTTTTGAACTTGAAAAAAATTATTTAATTTTTTAACTTTTTTTTATTTTGATACAACTTGCTTAAGAAAGAAATGTTGCATGTGAACAAAGGATATAAAATTATTCCGAGAAAAATAATTTTGTAAAAATAAAAAAAGATTCTTAAATCTTTGAACTAAAGTTTATTTGTTTTATTTAATCCATATACATTTTTTTCGTCTGGTTTCATAAATTTAGAAAAATTGAGCATGAAATAAAGTAAATAACTTTTGAAGGGAATATGATTCGTTGAAAAAATATTTTTTTGGAGAAAGTATGACTTTTATTTTTCAGTCTTTCAAGTAAATTAAAGTAAATATAGTTAGATAAATGTAATTATATATAGTACATAGGAAAGTGGGTTTGAAATAAGTTTTAAAATAAATTAAATATAGAAATATAGATGTAAAAGATAAAAATATATAAAAATTTAAGATATTGTAAAATTGCTTGAATTTATAAAGAACATTATTTTTAATCCAATAGAAAATTATATACTTTTAACTGTCAAAATACTGTTAATTACTTATATTAGTAATTTCAAATGTTTTTATTATGTTTATATTTGAAATTTTTGTGTTTAACATAAAAATACTTTGCTAATTTCTCCATTTTATTTTGTACATTATTTTTTGAAGAGAAGGCATACAGTTACTTTAGAATTTAAAATTTTGTTCTTAATTGTTGAGATTTAAATTAAATAATTAATCATGCCATATCTTCTTCATGCCTACTGTATACAGTTGTTATTTTTTAACGTTGAGTTCATGCTGTTATTCGCATTTATTTCCCATGATCAACGGGCTGTATTGAGTTATGACGAAAGTGATAACTGGAAAATATACCCCCTTCCCACAATCAATGTTCTGGCTAGATATAAAGAAACAGTACAAAGAAAAAAATTTTCCTGCTGATTAAATGTGACGAACCTTAACCCCTTTACTCCAAAGAACGTTGTCCTACCACAAGTCTATGACAAATTCTTAAGCAGTAATACTTGTTAAGAAAGATTTCTCAATACCCTAAGTTACTTAGAAATATTTTATAGCTATAAAGCAATAAAATTAAATAATCCCAAAGCTAATGTCGAAATTTTAGGTCAATTCTTCAAAATTATGCTGTTGGAATAGATTCATATATAGGTTGTCTTTTTCATTAAATTTCAAAATTTTTGGAAAATTCTGACTGTAATTTGTAAATATTGAATGACATTATATATAAATATATATAATATACATATAAAAATATTTTAAACGCTCTGTTTAATAGTTTGTATCTTTTTGAGGAATTAATATCTATTTATATTAATCCTGCATTTTAATTTGTAACTATTCTCATAAATGATCCCTAAATACTCCATATATTCATACGTTAAATTAGGTAATGTATGTACATGTATGGAGTTTCTTAAATAAATAGCAAATTTTGAAGTGCCGTTTACATGGTCTTAGCAAATAGGCATCACTGACCATTATGCGATTTTTACTTATCTTTAATGGTTAATTGTTACAGAGTATTACGGAACAGTTTGTTCTAAAGGAAATTTATTATAAATGTGGTGAAAGTTGTGAAGATACATCATAGATGATTTGATTTGTGCATTATGTCGACCGAACATTCCACTTAATTTGTAAATAATCTCTGCGTGTCATACACCACATTTATAATAAATTTTCACAAAGACTATTTGCTTTCTGTTATGAATTACTCTATCTTAATTCATAAAGAGAACAGATGATGGCCAAGAGCTATTCATCACTTGGTGACTACTAAACATAAAAGATGACAGATTAAATTCTTGATACGTTCAATGCTGTCAACTCAGCGAAACAAAAATTGTTTTCTTTTCAAATGTTTTCTCGGTGCAATAAATTAGCATATTTTAAATACCAACTCATGACTCTCTGTAACTATGTGCTTCAAATTATTCTGCATTAAAATGTTAAGCTACTTGTTCGAATCCTAACACTTAAATCAAGAGTTTGATAGATCGATTCCCACTTTAAATGGGGATAATTTAACACTTTTCAAATATCACTAAGCACAGAGGTTTTTGTCAAATTAATCATCTTGATCAAAAAAGTGACATTAAAACAGCAAAATAAACATTAAATAGTGAATGATGTTCCAAATCCGTTAATACAAATATAGATAGCTCTTTTTCATTATGTATAGAATATTCCAAGAAAGATGAAAACTATTTTGTGTAATGTTCCTCTTAAAAATGTTTCTAATGAACATGACTTCTTCTGGATATCCAAAGAATATATTTTTTTTTACTTATATAATGTATAGCATCATATTTTTAGATCTTCAACAAATTCCCTTATAGACCTGATAAAAATCACTTGTTTTCTGAAAAAACAAGGAGCATTTTTAATTATTAAAAAGTATTTTGCAACAAAAAATTGGCAGTTTGACAGTATACGAAAAATGTTTGCAGGTCTTTTAGTAGGCAGTCATAGTAAAATTGAGCATTTTTCTATGAAAAGCTTTCCAAATGCCTAAGAATTATTTGTTGTTGGAGAAATTTAGCAGTTACTTTTTTGGTTGTAATACATTCTCCAATTCTCATTCATTATTCTACTTTTGTATTTGTACTTCAACAAGAACAGTCTCAAGAAGTATTAAACTATAATCACAGTAAATAAGGCGAGTTCCGAAAATTTGTGAAAAAGAATGACATATCTTAATTACTAGATCAGATTCAATACTTTTTAGAAGAATCGTGGGAATAAGTCTATTCATGGAGGTGCATCAGTATAATTGTATCTTTTTACTTTTATACTTGATAGATTAGCAGATTTATAATATTAGATTATGCGTTTCAGAATCGAAAAGAAAGTAGTTTTTATTATACATATTACATCAAGTTTTTAATTTTTTTATCTTTTCTTTAAGAGTTAACTGTTTTTTACAAATGGAGTATACTCAAGTAAAAATGCCAGAGGCGGTAGATTCTTGACTGCATGTACATGAGTAAAATTTTTGCATTTTCAAATGCTAGCGTTTTCTGGAAACATCTTTACAATGTAGCATTTTCTATAAATTAAAGCATTTAATATTGCTAATTCTTTTAATAAATGTTTTCTAGCCATCTTATTACTTATTCATTTTTTTTATTCATTTACGAATGAATAAAATGTGATGTGTTTTCTATAATTTTCAATAAGCACTTTAATTTTGAAAGATTCTAATAAAAATTTAACACACAATACACGGACCTTAGAAAGTTATTCTCAAAAAGTTTAAACTGCACTTTGAAATATTTAGTTTCTCTTTTTAGATTACATTTTGAATATTTTGTTAATTTTCGTCATCTTTTCAGCCGTTTCTATTATGATGAGGCGAAATTCTTTCAGAATAACTTCCTTTCTACATTTCATTAAGCTTAACTTTTTGATATCGTCATACAGTGACTAATTAATACACTAAAGTCGTTATCCATAGCAAATTTGAAACAAATATTTAAATAAGGACAATACAGCAGCAAAAGAATCGCTTTACGGGAAACTCTTTTTATGTCTAGTATATATCCTAAGGTTATTCCATAAGATCTAGTCAACTTCCAAAGGAAGTAAGTACGGCAAACAAACATTTTCTTCTGTTTCGAATATTCTAGCACATTCCTCCAGGAGGTGGCAGGTCCTTTGTCGCACTTTTTCAGTAATTCTTCATCGAGTGCGTTATGTCGTTCGCATCTTATTCAGAAAATAATTCTGAAAGGCGATGTATAAATTTTCATCTTCCTTTTTTTCCCTCCCTTTCGGAACACCGAATTTCTTAGAAGACCTCCCAATTCAACCCTTTTCGGGAATGGCTGTGCGAGGCGGAAACTGAAAAGAAATAAATTTCATTCTTTTCAACCATTCCCCCCCCTTTCTACTTCAAACTTAGAGACCGAATATAATCACATTTGGTAAGTTTAGTTGCCAAAGGCGGACAAATTGTATCGCCGAATACCGATGCGTTAATATACTATGTATAAAAGAAAATGTTGGAAGATGTAAAAGTATGGGTAAAAAGAAATTTCGGGTGAATTTGTAGAAAAACATCACAAAACACGTGTCGCAAAGAACTTTCTACATTTCTTCCGCGGAGAAATAGAATGCTTTTTGAAATAAAATTCATGGTTTCTAAGACTTCTTTCCACTGAGATTCTGTTTGCCATAAATAAACTTAAATGGACTTCATAAGTGAATTTTTAATTCAAATAAAAGTGAAAATGTTCAATGTGTGTAACAGTGGTGAATACTTATAACAATGGTGAAAACATTAAACTATCAAATTTGAAAAGATAACATGTATTTCATAAAGAGTATTTACAATACAAAAAGCAAAATAAAATAAATATATAACTTGTAAAGGTTATAAAGATGCGTTTGTTTGGTTTTACATCTGTTAAAAATTTAAAGAACTACAAGAATGGCTATTTTAAAAATACAATTTCTTTCATAACCAAGTTTATTTCTTTACAATTTGATTTATTTACAGAGAATGTTTTACATTTTATATGCTAAAAATAAAATCACTAATATTTTTAACAACTAAAGTATATTTACTTCACGAAACATTTTATTGCTTCGCGAAGTGATAGTATTATTAAAAAATAATGTTTTGATTATTTTTCGCTTCTACCAATTTTTAGTAGATTATTTTTAAAAATGTGGTTATAAATGACTTTTATTGTTATAAATTAAATATTATCTTTAGATTATTTTTAATTCATTTACAAATTATGAGCTTTTTAACTTTATTATATTTTTTAAGTATTTTTTTGTGTTTTCTTCCCTTATGAGGACATAAAACAATACTACAGCTATCACCTTTTTAAGCTTTTTTTAACTTGAAAACTTGTACACTGTTAAAATGACTTTATGAGAAATATATTTATGTATATTTGTAGAAGGAAGTATAATAATACTATGATTATAAAGTTACATCAAATGAATGTAATTTTAAACAATGCAAAGAAAGTAGTTTTGTAAATAGAAGGAATTTTTTAGCACTCATGTTCATTGCTTAATTTTTGTGAGGTTCTTTTTAATACTTTGGTGAAAAGAAATAAACTAAACTTTTTATATTTAGACAGTATCAATTCATTTTTCTTTATGAGGCATACCATAGCTGCCTCATAAAGAAAATAGCATATTTTTGCTGTAATAAAAAACAGGAATAATAGACTTTTAAAAATATTTGGCTTTTTTTTAAAGAAAGTTACATAATTTTACCTTAATATAATAATTTTATTATTCAAATTTGAATAGTTTCCCGGCTATCGATTCCTTCTCAAAAAAACAGAGACGCACATCTAACTGTTTGTAAATATGAACCACGCTCAAGTATTGAAGTCGACGCTTACACTTTGAAAATATTTAATGTTATAAATCCTTTAAGTTACATAATTGTTCTTAGCCTGATAATCATTAACTGGGTCATCTTTTTTCAGTATAAAAGAGAGCCTTTCTCCACTGATCACAATACAGTTTTTAAAAAATAAACCAAACTCACAGAATTGCAAAGTAAATTCAATGTAACGTTTTGAAATATTTTAAATCATGGCGCCATACAAATAATTTTAATATATTTTTTAAAAGAATATTAAAAATAATGCTTTTACCTGTTCACAAGGTCATAAAATTGTAAAAAAATCATAAAACCCTTCCAGTTTATTTTATTGTCTTTCAAGCTATTTCCAGCTTTTTAGTTCATTCCAATTTATATTACTAAATACAGTCAACAAATGCAATAACGGAAATGATTTTATTGTTTCGTCTTAAAAAATGTTTTGATTATAATTTCTAAGAATCCAGTAAAAAAATTAATTTTATTGCATTTTATACGGTTTTACAAATTTTAGTAAATTTTATATAGTAAGAAAATAAAGAAAAGAACACGAGTTGTGCAAAACATGAAAGAACAATGCCATGTATTTTCTACGAACACAACGCTATAATGAAATTACTCCTAAATGTAAAACATCTATAGGAATTTCTGTTATATTAATTAAAAAAATTAATAAAATAAAATGTGAAGCAATTAAAATATTAATTAAATGATTTCTTTGTCATTGTTCATTTTATATCGACTATTCAATTATAATAAAGTATTATTATAAGATTTATAAAGAAATTCAAAGAAGTAGATTAGGAAATCAAATGTTAAAATTTAATCAGAAAAGTTTTTTTTTTTTCATTGGACATTTTTCGTCATTGGATACTTGTTTTTCGAGTAGTCACCGGCAGAAAGCACAAATCGAACTTCGGAAAACACATTCTGCGACTAAAACTCCTCAACATTTCCGAAGAACAGGATAGGAAAACCTGAAAAATTCCCTTTTCTCGCGCTGAGCTTTCCCTACAAATCAACTTCAGTTTCCTTTGTAATTTGCATTCCCTTTTCGACGGAGTGTTCCAAAATGTGATTAAATTTCGACTGCAACCTGAAAATAAAATATTACTTCCTCTTTTTCGGCCATCCGTGTGCTTGTCAACCCTTGAAGACTCCTTCTTTCTCAGATGTTCCTTCGCGGAAACTGGAGAACTCAAACTTCTTCAAGGACTTCTATCCTGTGTCGGCAGTATCGAGAGGGAAAAATTACCTTCGTCTGAAGTCTGCATTTTCCCCATTTTCCCTCCTAATTCCCCATTTTTGGGTGACAGGGAATCGAAGGGCGCTGTACTCAGAATAAAGGGATTTTTCCTGAGCATGTGACAAATCCTTTTTGGAGGAAACTTTGCGGAAATGTTCAAACGTTCTAATGGAATTTTCTTCTTTTTTCTTCCAATACATTTGAAGTCAGAGTAGCAATACGCAGGTGTGATGATTTATCATAGATGTGACCATAATAAAAAATGGTGAATTAGCCATTACCAGAAAAAAATTAATTTCTTTTTAATTTTTATAATTTATTTAAAAAGAATTTTTATAGTTAATAAATCTATAAAACATTAATACGCGTGATCATTTCGAAATTAAATTTGTAACCTGTTATTTACAAGTTATTCATAAATTCTCTTTTAAATAGTTCTATTTTAATTTATTTATTATTACTAAATAGTAAAGCTTACTTTTCAGAAGTCAGATTTAAAATAAATATAAAACTGATTACATACTTTTCAGTAAAGGGGAAAAAATTCTAACATTAGTTGTAATCAACATATTTAATAATAATTTATAAATTATGTAATCACAGTTTGGATAATAAATTTGCAATTAAATATAGTATAATCATATAAGCACATATAAATTGTACTGCGTATATGGTATCTAATTGGTATATAAATAATTATATCAAGTTCACTGAAGGTGCAGTTCTGAAGTTGTACGAAATAAAAATTTTAAAATTAAAATGTTTCTCTTATCGAGTTGGAAAATAACTAACACTTAAAACAAAAATCAGTTAAATCAATTACTTTAGAAGAGATTTTCACATTTGTGAATTTTCTCCCATAATGTCCTAGCAAATCTGACTTGATACAGATCAAGTTTGGATTTTCCAGCTGGATGGCTAAAGCTTGTCTGTGGTGAAAAAAGTTATTTGGTTCAAACTCTAAGTCCTCAAATATCATCGAGCTGAAAAAGCTTGTGCTTAATGAATTTTCCTTGAACTAAAATCTCTTTCTCAGATGTATACTTCATCTTTGATCATGACTTAAAGTTACAAAGTAGTTGGCTGTTTTTAAGCACATTGTTTGTAGAAATAAGCGTCTGGGAACATAGTTCGGATCAGATTTACTGTACGGTCACCCTTGGCGCAATTTTTTCACATTTGGCGATAAATAATATTTAACCCATTTTTTCATTTTCAACCCATTTTTTCGCAAAGGTAATACTTTTCAATATTTTTTTTAGATCTCGCTTGTGCAAAATGGCAAAGAGTTTTTGCGAAATTTTGAAAAAGTCGCCAAGGGTGACTGCACAGTAAATTTTTACCACAAAGTTCAATTAGAAAACAGAGAAAGTAAACATTCATTTATAAACTTAAAACATAGGAAGATTTCATTTGCATTAAAATTCTATAAAACATGTTTCTAAAAATAAATCAATTTAATTTATGTAATTATTTTTAGATATTTTAAAATTTGTATGGAAAGCAGTGTATATCCAATCTCCCACTGTTAATTATTGAAAATACAAAATTTAAAACAACTCTGAAATTAAATAAATATAACATTAGCATCCATAACTTAAAGTATTATGTTTTAATATTTTGTATTTTATACAAAGAAGCAACAAATTTTTCAGACACCTTCACATGCATTTATGAACAAATCATTTCACATTTAATTTCGTTATAATAAATATGTGGAAATTATTGTTTGAATACAAAGTTGTTTTCAAGCAGTATTGCACAACTTGTGTTTATACTAAATAATTAAAAAAATATGCTTTATTTGATGTAAGATATACAGTATTAATAAAAATCTATTTCTACTGAAAGCAATTTCGGTTTAATTCCTAATTATTATGTTTGATAAACAAGAGGATGCGATTTTAGAGAAGTCAAAATCACTAATTTTCTGAAAGTGAATTGTTTAAGAAATAGATGAATTATCAAATTGAGTAGAAGATTAATTTCTATAGTTCCTAATTATGAAAAGAATATACACTTCAATTCTGTCACAAGAATTTTAATAATTAAAATGGATTTGAGAAAAGGAATGAAAGAATATACCGAGCTAAAATGAATATTATAGCATAAAGAATAGTCATAGTTAAATCCAAGTTCGTGGGAATTAATTAATTTCTGTATTTCATATAAAATTTTGAAAAACATTCACACCTTCTTAGGGTTTAAAAATGGAATAAACTTCTCTAAATTATTTTGTGATATCTATACAAGATGCATTTGGGTTTTCGATAAATGGTAGGAAGTCATTTCCAAATATTTGTAAGAAAAATATCCTTCTAAATAGAAATAATATTAAACTAATTCCCAATTATCAGTTTTGAATACATTTTTAAGAGCAATCAATCTTTTTATATTATTAGTATATGAAATATGTAATACTTGATTTCTTATTTATTTGCTTATGTTTATAATATTAAACTTATTTCTATGAACGAAATACGTGCTGCATCATGCAATGGAAAGATGAGAACCAGCCTATCTCTTCAATATTATCCTAGTGGTCATTCAATTTTCCATTTATCATTTCTATATTTTTCACAGAAAACATCCACATCCCAATAAAAAAAGATTATAGTATATTTGCGACTATTTTGCAAAGATTTCCACGAAAACACTTCGAGGCAGTTTCTAGGTGATTCTAATCAGAACCCAAGTCTTCTTCTTAAATTTTGAACTAAAAGGCCACAAAATAAAAGGAAGTTTAATTGCTTCTTGAATGATGTCAGAAAATATCTGTAGGGATTGTTTCTCATGATTCTAGTGTAATCAAGACTGTTTTCTACGGTTCGAACTTGCTATCATCAGTTTGAAAACAAATATTGTTCTAATATTTATATCCTGCATTAATGCCTATATGTATTGTACTATTCCATTTTATCTTATACTATAATTGCATGCCTTTTTATTTATATTTGAGTAACTACATCATAATGAAAATACAGCAATAGTTATCGGAATATGGGATTAATAAGAAAAAATGTAATTGTGGACCATTAACAAGTAACTAAAACGACAAAAGAACTAATTATTAGCTGATTTCTCTTTGTGATAACCAAAAATATATAAAGTCAGAAAAATTTATGTACGTATAACTCAATATTTTTACTTTGTTGAAGTCAAGAAGATATTAAGCATTATAAAAAATTTAAGGCGTGTTGAAAATCAACATGAAAATTATTATTACTTTTTTGGACTTATATGGTCTTGATTATATGAATGACATGTTTTTCCAAACAGTTTTAAAATCTGCTTTTATAATACAAATCTGAATGAAATTAAAAACATATATAATAATTATTTTTGTTTTAATGCTTAATTAAATATCACTTCAATATTTTGAAAATATGAACAGCAAATATATATCAAGATTCGTAAAGAGTAAAAGAATTTTATGAAATCAAATAACTATATTTTAATGGATATTTATATTTATTTGAGAAACGTAAAGACTATGTCCCAGAGAGATGTTTTTTTTTTTTTTTTTTTTTTTTTGAAAAATAGTGTTTTGTTAAAGAAAGCATTTTTTGTAAAGAAAAAAAGATATAATGCATTTTTTACAAAATGAACTCTCAATGTTATTTTGAAATTTTCTGCCGGAGTTTTCCATGTACTTAACTTCTTAAAAGATTTGATAAATCTCCAAACATACACTATCACCGTCCTCTATTCTACAGTCAATTTATTTTTATCGGATTTAGTTTATTTGTAAGCTTCAGTTTTGTTTTTAGAACAATGAAATAGAAAGCTAAATCGATGAAAAAAAAAAAAAAAAAAAAGAAAAAGAAAAATCAGCGTTGATATCCTTGAAGACTTCTCCTTTCTCTTTCTTTAATAAGACTGATCAAAATATCTTCTCTAAAGGTTTGTGCAATAAATATGTTTGAGATACTATAAATGTTTTTAGCTATTTTTGTTTTTTTAAAAGATTATTTTTATTTTGTTAAATTTTGAAGGATAAGTGATTTATTGCTCCAGTCATTTTATGAAATACTTTATATATATATATATATATATATATATTATAAAATCGGATTTTAAGTTAATCAAAGCAAAAATGCACGATGCCCATCGCCTAATATTATGTAGACTATGTGCAGATTGTTGTATGAAAAATATTTGGCGCTTTTAAAATGAAAATATGTAGCTACAATTGGTGAAACTTGGATTTATTTATCTGATTGCAACAAAAAAGATGTGTTTACTACAAGAAGAAAAAGGAAATGAACAAATTGGTTTAGAAAAAAAAAGGAAATATTTTATGGTTATCATTGGATTCTCTTATAACGGAAAACTTATAATAAATAAAGTAGAAAAAGATGTCAAAATTAATTTGAATTAATATTATAACAATGTTTTTAGAACTGTTTTCAAAGAAAAAATTCCATCCCTTTTTCCAAATAATCTTCATTAAGTTCCTTTAGAATAAGATTCAAAGCCATACTGCTATTTTATTGCTCTATTTTTTGAAAAAGGGAAAAAGGTAATGAAGCTATTTTCCTCAGATGAGTCCCATCTTTGTCCCATGCCGTTTCACCTATGCATTTGGACTTTTAAAACAAGTTCTTTATAAGCGGCATCCCAAAACATTGGATGAAGTCTGATAGAATTGTGAATGAGAAATGGAACAATACCAGCTTTTTTTTGTTTTTGGAAAAGAACTTTATTTTGGAAATCAAAATGTAATACGATAGTTCAGAGAAAGTCCATCAAACAAAACATTAGAAAAGAAGATACTTATATTTACTTGTATTTTTTCACAAAATTGTTACAAATATTAGTTTGGGGAAAAAGAAATCCATTATTTTTACGCGAACTTTATGTAACTTCTTTTGGATTCGCTTTGTAAAAAGGCTTAAAACAGTTTTCATGTAGAATTTTAGGTCTTGCGCGTTACGAATGCTGACATGCGGTTAACTTCGATCAATTTTGATATTTTATAGACATTTTCGACGATGCTGTATCCACATGCGAGGTGCATCTCTAACATCAAAAATACCCGAACGGAATCGACGAAACAAAAATTGTACGTAACTGGTTGTTACAGTATTATATAGGACGATAAACACCTTTCACAATTTCAGCCACCTGGTTAGCCTTTTCGGCATTATAAAAGAAAAACGAAATTGTATCTAATTTTCTATTTGTTGTCTACTATTTTTAAAACCTTGTACTCGTAACTGAATTAATCTAACAAAAAACCGCAAGAGGATATTTTAGTGTCAGATGTCACCTTTCCAAAGATCATTAATCTGAAATTGTTTGATATATACCTCACGAGATATCGATCACTACAAACGTCTACCGGAAAAATAATTGATTACTTTTTCCCCAAACTAATATATATATGTAAATTCGCATTTACGAAGAAATAATGATAAGAAAAATGTAATTCAAAAAGAAATAATTTCGATTTGCCATTAACACCATACTAAAGTTGCACTATAAACTGTAAATGATTATTATGTTTGTATGTCACTGCGCGATCACATTTTATACATGAAGCCTGAATCAACCTCTACAGACAATTTATAACAAATTTCGTTAATAACATACATGCAAGAATGTAATTGAATGCAATAACTTCAGTATTGAATACCAGAGTAATAGCCCTTCAATCTCATTTTATCATGATATTTTGTGATATCATTCTAACAAATTATTTGATTTTAAATATCAGATGAAGAAATGCAGTTAAAACCTAATGTATAATTTTGGATTTAAATCTCGGTTTAACCCAAGGAGAGGCAATGTATTAAACTAATTGAACCATTATACTTGAATTAAATTTTAGTCAGTGAACAGTGCATTTTCATTTTGTACTTGCAGTTATATTTAAATTAGCATTTGCTATTTTTTCAATCCTCACTTTTTCATCACTTTAGATTTTCTTTAAATTATTGAGGTAATACCACAAAAAAGTAATAAAATTAATTTAGATCGTTTTAACGTCAGTGTATGTGTGCGAATAATGTTTGCTTATAAAATATTGCAGAGGATTAACCTTATGCAATGAACAACAACAACTATTATTTTTCCAATTACAAGGAACATCGGAATATTTTTTTTAGAACTAACCTAAGACGTTATAAGATACACAAATATACCTTATAAAACCTTTATAATTACTTTTTGATGATGATATGAAATATATCTTGTTATAATGTTATGAAATATATCTATAACTGCAAATGGCTACTGAGTTCGTTATCTTTCCTCTAAACCATCACAGGAAAGCATAAACCCAGGATTTGTTAGCTAAAATTCTATTACTTTTGATTTTAGTAGACGCAGTCTCAAGAGGCTGTTTTCGAACACATGAAGAATATTTAACCAACAGAGCAATTTTGCTATACCTTGAATCTTAATACAATAAGTAGTTAAAAATTATTTTCCTTTATTCCTCAGAAGCTATTCGGTATAGATTTGTCAACAAAGGAACTGTTCTTTAATCAAGAATGTCTACCTAAGCCTAACTATTTGCAGTATGGAATATTTGATCTATATTGAACACTTTTTAGATATCATCTTCAAATAAAATATTTGAAGATGATATCTAAAAAGATGTTATCTTAAGAATATGTTTTCTTATTAATTAAACTACCATTTAATTAATGATTCTTGCGATATTACATATAAAGCTATTTATCTATTTTGTGTGGTTTATTGATAAGTAATTTGAAGGGGGACGATAATCCGGAAAATCCATCTGTTAGGAATATGAAGATGGGCCATCTGCCAAATCCTTTAATTTAATCAGCATTGAGTTACTGCATTGGATTATTTGTGTAAACAACTTTCTGGGTGGAAGCCAAATTCCGTACAATTTAAAGGTTTAATGATTGAAAAATAAAACAATCGAGAGTTTAATGTATCACAAATAATGCTTGCATAATTATGCGTATTGCCTGTGTTACTATCTTGAATGTAATTAAGAGGTTATTCTAATTCATTTTACGCATTCATCTCATGTACTAAATTATTTGCATATGCACTTAATCGGTTATTATTTAACTGTCATTAGTTATTATGTAATTATTCTATTCTAAAATAGATTAAAATTTTTATTTGTTATGTTCTGCTTCATTTAATTACAATGTTTTTGGTATCATTTTTGCTGTTACTTAACCCATGTTTTATTTGCCTTAAAGTTTGGCCTTTTATTTAATGTTAAGTGTAACGGCTTACCGTAGCAAAATGATAAGATAGGGCGCATTGAAGTAAATGGTTTTAAGTTCGATACTAGCATCTATTGGATAGCGAATGATTAGAATTACATTTTTTTTTCTGAACTCAAATGCTCTAAAGGTTTTAGTGCTCCCTTCTTTTGGAGAGAATGCTATCCAATTTTAATGTCTAAAATATGACGGGACGCATAATTTATTTTCAAACGTTTTACATAGTATTTCAGCTTCTGATCTATCCACTATAGGATAATAATATTTTTATTATCATATAGTGGATAGTATATTTAATTTTAGTTATTCTAATATATTATACATTTATATTTTTATTTTTAGTTATTCTTTTGGTCCAGTTATAAATGACTATTACACAATTACTCTTATTAATCCATAATTTCAAAACAAATTTTTATTCGCTTTGAGATTATGGATTTAAAAGTATCGTAGTGTCATTACTTTACGACATCCAATTCCTCGTTAGCGAAAGTGACCATAAACCGCTAATAACCAAATTAAATTGTCTATTGCAGTAATAAAAAACGACTCTCAATTAAAATATTCTGGTGCTACACTATTGCAATAAATGATGGCACATTGTATTAATGTACATGAGCAACTGTAGAATCACGACACACTTTATAGATTCACAAGATAATCTTGATTATCTTGTGTTATAAAAAAATAAGCACTCACTTTTGTGTTTCGTTTAAACTATTAAAGAAGACAACAAACAAAACTTTTATTGAACGTAAGCCTTCAAGTTGGTTTATTTGTATACTTTAATTATATTTAAAACATAAATTTGATTTTTTTTCGCTTTGTAATTTTGATATTAATTATAGTATTTTGGATTATGCAAAAGACTTTTATTATATGGTTTGTTATAGTTGGTTGTAAAATATTCAAAATAAATAATGTTGTATGTAGTATCCCTTCGAACTATCAAAAAATAAATTAAATGGTTAGTCTTTTCTTTTGAATTTATAAATATATTCATTGCTTCCCTTTTAAATAATGTCAAAGTCAGATTTTTGCTTTTATATAGATCATTCGAATTTTAAATTCTCTTTTTTTTTATAAATGTTGATGTATGTTAATTCATGAAGAATGGTAATGAGGTCCCCAAAAGTGTTATTGTGTGATGGAGTTTAATTCAAATATCATTAAATATTAAAATAATTTTTAATGAGGATATGAGAAAGAAATATTAAATACTATTTCTAAGTTATTAAACAGTTTGTTTTATGTTGCTACTTGAATTCAAATAAGTGGTGTATCAACCAATCATTAATGAATGATCTTGTTAACATAAATCCTATCTAGCTCCTTTTACACCATATATTTGACACTATTCCTCATTCTTGTAATTAAGATAGTAAGTGCACCAAAGTTTTAAAACTTTTGTAAAGTTTGTGTGCAGAAGCGAAAGCGGAAGGAGTACTCATCACCCTTTTCTGTAAGTACACTCCGCGGTTCGAGATTAAAAGCTGCTAATTAGTCATTACTTCGACCAACATACCGCTTCTTTTCAACGCTTCGTCGGTCATTGCTAATTCGTCCTTTGCTCCTTTTTTTTATTTTACATTTTCTTGCCCTTCAAACTGGAGCATAAAAGAGGAAGTGCCGACACATTCTCCGCACTCACCATATTTAGAGCTTCCGAAAGGAAGAGTGTCCCATTATTATTACCAGATGAGAAAGCGTACAGAAGCCGCTCTTTCAAAGACAAAGAGAACAGAAATCGGAAATCAGATATGGCAGCAGATGATAGTAAAAAAAGAAAAACGTTATGGAAAAAAAAAAGAAGCAATACAAACGAAGCCGGCGTTTGGAAAGAAAAGTAAAAAGGAATAAGTCTTTTTTCCCGATGATTGTGCTTGCCTTCTGGTTAGATGATAAGATTGTAGGATCCTCTATATTAAAGATAGGGAAAAATGGAAGCTGGAAGGGAAAAAAGGGGCGTAATAGGCAACCGGAATAATAGTTCTTTAGTTGCGAAGTAGATGATTTCATGCTTTTATTTATCTGGAGAAAGAAATGAAAAGTTTAGGGAAAAAGTGTCGTTTTCTGTAATTAGCCAGTTAAGGAATTAATGCTAGTAATTACCTGTAGAATGCTGATTTTTGTGTTTTTCTCTTATTTAAATTAAATAAATACTTTTAGCACACTTTAATTAAGCTTTTTCTCTGCATATTTGTTCAATTCGTCGTCGAGGAGTATTCGAAAGATATTGTGATTCTATATAAATAAATTTAGGACTTGCTCCATAATAAATTATGTATAACTTAAACGCAATATAAATTATTAAAGTAAATTTAAAAATATACTTCATAAACATTCACTTTTATTTAAATATTTAATTTTTTATCTGAAAAAAAAACTTAACTTAGAAATTTTGTTGGACTTAAAAAATAGTATAGAAGCATAAATTTTGAATGTATTTTAATAATATTCTTTTAAAAAATTGATCCAATTTATATAAAAATGAATATTAATGATATATACATATTTACTATAGATTTTGTGTATCAAATCACTTTACTACTTTCCTAAATAAAAATTTCATAAAATATAAGGGAGAATGAGGATTCCAAAACATTACACCAAGAAACTGAAAGATTTTATATCAAGTACAACATCCATAGAAATAAGAAAAATTTCTTTCTTTAAATGAAAGGATCAAATTAATTGTATATTGTTAACAAAGATAACATTGTTACAAAATTTAATGAATATTTACTTTTTGATTTTTAAAAAATTATTTTTACTTATTTATTTTCAATTATTTCGAATCATAGAAAATCTTTACCTATTTTTTTAAAGCCTATTTATTATAATTATTAAAAATATTACCTATTTATTAAAATTTTCTATCTGTGTGTCATGAACTCCTGGCTTTCAGATGAATTTGAAAAATCTGATCTTTGCATTGAGATAAATTATAATGAATATTAGAAATGAATTGATATATTTGTCCAAACTGAAAGTTTGGAATAGAATTGATGATCCTGATTTGTAAATTTAAAATATAATCGCATGCTTTAATATCACTCTAAAAAATATGTAATTTTTCAGACATTTAACTTTATATAATTTAATTATCTTCACATAAAATTAACTTGTTCTTTTTATTAACACAATTTTATAAATAGTTCATGCAATATACTAATTAATGTTTCACGTTTCCAATTCTAGGATTTCAGAATTGAACATTAGTTAAGAAGTATGAGATTTATGTAACTGATTATTTTTCACAACTCAATTTATGAATTATAGGTTTCAATAATTACCTTTTACAGTTTCTTGTTGATTTTATTTATTTTTATTATTCTTACATGATAATTGGAAAATTTCGAAAAATCTTAAAACTCGACAGTTTATGGTTTTTGAATGGTTAAATCTGTATCTTTTTTTTTTACAAAATCCTTTTTTTTCGCCGATGTTGTTTAAAATATACAGAACTGAATATAGTTTTTCAAAAATATTGACAATTTTCAAATCTTGAATATACCTTAAACGTCAAGATTTTCGTAAAGTCCAAAATTTTTCAAACCAAATCCTGTGTTGTGATTCTCACATATCTTTAAATAACTTCACAACCTTCCTGACCCTCTCTCAACAATCGACCTCTAACCCAATCTCGTGTATTTTTATGTGGGGGTATGTTTTCTCTCATAAGCCAGCTGCATTATTATAAAAAAAAGAACAGCTTGCATTTCCAGTTGACGAGTGAAAGAGACTGTCAAACTTCATTTCCCGAACAGACGGAAAAACGAAGACAAGGGCATAAACTGAAATACTAAAATGTACCCTATTCCTTCTGCCGGATGCGTGTGTGTTTCGTTTATTCAGACGATTTCTGAACAGTTTACTCAGTTGCAAGAAATCATTTGCTTGTAAAAGTAACGATTATTTAGAATTTACTTAATTGATATTTTTTTAATTAAATAAAATATATTATTTTTAAAATATGTAGCAACAATTTTTAATATGCATTAAAATTAAA
>JAPDSC010051156.1:106866-161319 GCA_026290005.1 Latrodectus geometricus | reverse complement strand
TTTTGTCTTATTGATATTAAATTGTATAATTTCTTCTTTATATATACATATTTATATAAGAAATAAGAGTGTATTACGTATACAATATAATTAGGTAAACGAAAAATTTTGCTAGAAAAGTTTATGTTTACTGCAACTATAAAAATACTACTTATAATATTTTCAAAAAATGTTTTAAAAATTTATAAAACATTCGCTTGTATTGCTAAATATTTTAAGGTAAGAGTATTTAGCTCTAGTCATATTGCAAAAAAATTAAGTTTCCAAAGCGAAAACTGAATTCAAAATAACTTATTGAGAGATTGGAAAGTTAATGCTTCACGATAAATTATATAATTATGTAAAAAAATGCGTGTAAAACAATGATTAGTGAATAAAATTGATAAGAAACTATGTTTTTTGCAATATTAATTATATTACTGCAGAAAAGTTTATTTCTAAAAATAATAGTTACATGTATTATGATTATTGACAGGAAACGCTGTTTATGGTATAGATACATATGGTGTAAAAACATTATTTTTTGTTTATATGGTTTTTTAAGTACAAACTCCTTTTACCTTCTTAATATAAACTATGCGGCATAAGGTCTGAAAACTAATCAATTCAACAATTCATTTAAACACAATGAGTCTCAGCTTAACTTCACTACAGGCTTTTGTAACATGGTCGGTTCATTTAAATTCCATTAAATGGCAAAAAGGTGCGGTTTAGCTCCTAAAATAAGTTTAACCATCGGCTTAACTAGACTCTACTGTCGCCAATCGATCGCCAATTGCTCTTTTGTATCCATCGATACTCTCTTGGGTCCTATAAAACCTATAAATCAAACATGAATCCTCTCGTTTGGGGTGAAATTCTTTTTCCACCTCTTTTACAAAAGAGGATAATAGTACAACAATAGTTCGAATTAGAAGAAAATTCGAATGGAGTGCTTTTGTATTCGATACAATGCCTAATTTGAGTTATTTGGAGATAAGTAAAACCGTTCTAAATTGTGATAAATTGATGAAAATTAAAAATCTCAATCAAGAGAGACTGTATTTTAGAGCTTTCCTACAGTACATTGTTTAAGGGAAGAATTTTCCTTATAAAAAATTTTAATATCATATTCATATCCATTTTTATTTAAATTTTAATAAGCAATTTTAAGATAAAGAATTATATTTGACTATTCCGTAGAAAAAGATTAATTTTAATTATTCATATTAAGATTTTGAAATATAAAAAGTGAAATGCAGCTTTGTAAGCATCCTAACAGCTAAAAGCTGTTGTAAAGATTCTTTGAGCGTCCATTATATTTACCTTTCAGGGAAACTTTTATAAATAATGGTTCATATTTAAGTTTTGCAAAAGACAAAAATAAAAAATTAAATGTGTGGAGTCTACGCATTTAAGTCAGCAAATATGTACGAAGAAAGCATTAAATACATTACCTCATTACCATTTTTCTAAAGTGGATTGGAAGGGAAACCAGGTTCTTCCAAACTGAATCCTATCTCCAGTCCATGCTGAATTCTAGAAAAAAAGTGAAAGGGCTTAATGAAATTAGTTCAGTTTATACGCAAAACCTTCTTTCAGATTATGACACATTTTAATAATCATATATAACAGTTGTGGCCAAGACGTCTACCGCGATCAACTGGTGGACCGCGGAGGCATTTTAGGTAGTCCACGTGACCATCCCGATAATGACCTCGGTGATGACCAATTTAATTTATGAATTACGACATAGAATCAATGAATTATTTAAAATAAAAATTTACTACAGTCTACGCTTTAAAACCCTAAACAAACTGTGCAAAGATTTACGATTTAAAGATTTATGATTAAAGGTTTACGATTTAAAACCTAAAACGGACATGATGACCATGGTTAAAACATTCAAAGGAACTATAGAAAAGTATGCATCTCAATTAAGAAAACATGAATTGAGAAACTTCAAAAACAAAGAGAAAGAGTGCATCCATAATCCAAACCGAGACTTCGAAGATTTCGCTCAATACTTGTTTTGTTTGAATAATTTGAAAGAAGATTCGCTGACTTAAGTAGGTTGAAATAAATAAATTTTATGATATTTCCATTTAATGAAAATGTCAAAATTGATGGACATTGTCACAATCAAAATTTCAACATTGATGGACAACATATCTTAAAAAATAGGACCACAGCATATTAAATCGAGAGCATATTTAGCGATACTGACTTTTTAGAAATTAATTTCTGAAGAAACGTTTCCAAATGTTTACAAATTGTGATTTTGTATTTCAAATCATACTTTGGATCAAGGAATCTTTAAGAATCTACTTTTGCAACCATGAACAAAAAACAAACATTGGTCGCATTTAACAGATGAACATTTAATTTCGTATTTATGCATTGCAATAAGCTCGTACCAGCCACAATATGATAAACTAGTCGCAGATATACAGTGCCAAATTTCAACTAAACGAAGTGAATAGGAGGGTCACTTTTTGATACATGAATACTTTGACAATTTTCGTCAGTAAATTATTATTTTGTAAATATTAATATTAAGTATTTTTAGAAAAATTACATAATTTACCATTTTTTCTTGTTACCGAAAATAAATATGCACGTTAATTTAGCTCTGCCATTAGTAGACCACCGTCGATTTTTGAAATGTGGAGTAGACCTCGAATCCCAAATGTTTGGCCATCTCTCATATATAAGAACTAATATTAACCTTATAACACATAAGAATCAATTTCTAGAATTTTTGATCCCATAGTAACATTTTATACTGGCCATTTAAAAAAGGGTCAGATTTTAAAACAAATGCTACTAAAAGGTGACACTGTATACTTTAATTTGAAAAAATAAGATATTAATATTGAGGAGAATGCCCAACACCCACATTCCAACAGAAGATTCAGCTATAGATTAGGAGATCCATATTTTTAACCACACTCTTTACATAGACAGATAATATCTTATATCACTATTTTACCTAATTTTGTGTAGATTCTGCATTAGATCTTTACTGCTTTACTAAAGAACATAACACTTTATTCGTTTTAAAATTGTTTCAATTTGATAGTTCTGTGTAAAATGTTTATATAAATAAATTCAACATTTTTTTAAAAATATTTAAAAAAATATGACATATTTCTTCCGATGTTTTAATAAAAGTAATCATTAATTTTAATAATAATTGATAAGTTAGTTGAAACCTTGCTGTTTTTCTGCTAAGTAACTTATGAAAAAAGTGAAAACTTGTATGAAAATAGTGTTCTGTAAAATATTTTGTTAGCGCGTGAAGAAATTAATCATAATTGCATAGAAGACTGGAAGGATTTTTTTTTCCAAAATTTTTTATTGTTTCACATCTTTGGATCTTTTCTAGCTTATAAATTCTAAGGAATCCTAAATTTAATGATATTAATTTATATCAATACCTTGTGAAATTTTAAACTTAATAGTAAACAATGATATTATAAACTTTATATTAGTATTTTACAAAAAAATTTAAAAATAACTAAATTTTATCCGAAAATTACGTTATATTATTTACTGGTTAATGCTAAATATACCTGCTGTCTTCTATTGAGTCAAATGCATAATGTTCTGTATCAAGATATGTGAAAAAAAAGTAGCATATTTGTTGATTAATTTTCAAATTCCATTATTTACTATTTGAATTAAAAAACACGAAAACTACTTTCTTTGCTGATAAGTTTGTAAATTATATAGTTGAAGGAAATTAAAAAATTTCCAAGCTAAAACTTGTTTAATTAGTTCATTTTAGAAAAAAATGATCATCTCTGGCATAATTAAATAATTTTTTGACCAATCTGATAAGGATTGGTGATCTACTTTAGAAAAAACTTTTTAAACTTTTAGAGAAATCCTGATTTTACACTGAATTTGTTTCTTTGGTTTCTCTTCCTTTCCTAGGAAATTACGGAGTCAGATGTCAGCAACATTATTCAAACAGATTAAAATTACAAAAGATTTCATTTTAGAAAGAAATTTTAATTCCTGAATACTAAGAATATAATAACATACAAGTTTTGTGTGGATGCTTCAGAAAACCTGAAATTGACCTTGTTTTTCATAATTAATGTAAAACTCCTTAATTTAAAGAACTCTTCTTTATATCATTGAAAATTAAATAGTTTATCAAAAGAAGTTATTTACGTAAAAGGAAACTTATAAAAATTTTGAAGTATATAAAACGGAAAATATGTAAACAATTATTTTTTTAGCTCACAAGTGTCATTACCACTATGGGAAAAAGTAAAAATAACAAAATATCTTTTTTTTTAGATAAGAAGATAAACAAAGATTAATCGTCAACAAATAAAAAAAAATCAAGAGATAACTAGTCTGTTTGCCCACCGTGTAATCAGTTGTGGCTAAAAAAAAATATGAAAAGACACACAAAAAAATTGAAGGCCATAAGGCAGGTGATTTTTGCTTCTGATATCTAACCCTCTTGACCATGGGCAAGTACATCTCGATACATGTCTATGACTGTCAACAGAAGCAACAAATACGGTTACGATGAAAACAATCGTCTGTTGGCACTTTGTATCAAGAAGCGATTGTTTTTGTTTGGGTTGGTGACGTGATTGATTTCGTTTGACGTCAATGAGGATGTGATAAAAAGAAGAATCCATTTTCGATTTACAATGTGGGAGAATAATTTTATCCCATGGAAAATGAAAAAGAAAAGAAAAAGGATCTAGAACCGCTTTTTACCGGAAATGGTGAAGATTGTAATTCAAGTGAAGAAGATTGGGTTTCTTATGATTTTTACTATCGAATGTCAAAATCTGGAGTATTTAAATTCGGCGAAATCTGTTGCAAATGAGTTTGTTTGCTGAATACAAATGAAAGTTTATTCATTTTATTTTATTCAGCGCTTGAGTATCTGTTTCTTTTTCGTCATTTTCAATATCTTCCCCCCTTCTTTGTTATTCATGTGGTTCGCATATGCATTCAAAGATAAGCTTGAGGTTTTTCCAATTGGAAAGCAAATGAGAAGGACTATGGCACAAAAACTGGACGGTTTTGTGTTACGCTGAAACTGATTTAAACTAACGAAAATAAAACATCTCATTATTTCATCTATCTGCGCCATCTGGATTACAATCATGTAATTTACTTTAACAATAAATCACTTAAAAATAAATTCATGGCAAAAAGTTGAAAAAATATTCTTTGAAAAAATGCCATTTTATAGAAAATCTGTTCCTTAATCTATATATTCACTTTCTGAAGTTATTTAGTATTCAACACACGAAGTATTTTGCTTTCGGCAGTTCTTTTGCTAGCTGTCTATTTGGCAAGCAAGGGATAGAGTATCAGTTTTTTGTACCACAAAATGTATGCAAAATAACATAAATGCAAGATATTCAAAGCACGCACACACATTTTCCATCACAAGTAGATTCCATATTGTTATTGGATTTTATTCTCAAAAAGCTATTGTTTTTATTAAAAATGTTTTTGAAGTTTTGAAGAAGTTTTATATCTGTTTGATATTACAATTTTAAAACAATGTGTAAGAAATAAAAGGTTTAATTCACCCGAAATATAAATATTTTGTTTAAAAGAATCCAGATTATACAAGTATATATAACTTACTAATTTATCCTTCGAGTTATCATATATCCTCTTTAACATAATTGTGCAGATAAACTTATTAACTGGTATCCATAAAAAATGATACATTTATAAAAATGTAACAAAAGTTAGTAAGTACACATTTTCATTTTTTTTACCAAAAAATATTAAAAAAAGAAATAAAATTATACACATACTTACAAAAGATGCTGAGATAAAAATAAATTTTAAGTATTATTTTGAATTTCATTTCATAAGTTTAATATTATTTATGTATAATATCCTTTGGCATAGTTGCCTAATTTAAAATGATAATTTTTATTACTTGCCCATTTTCAATCGTAAATTAACAAACTAGTATTTATTTATCGAATAAGAAATAATCAAAAATATATCAAACATTGTCTTTGACAGCTGAAAAATTAGGACAATTTTAATATTATGAGTATTTTTCAGAACAACAAATATGACAGATACAAGTGACTAATAGCAATATTTTTATTTTAGTCGTTTTGATGCCGATTCATTCATTCTATGGGTGATCATAAAATAACATGTCTGTTATAGAAATCATTGAATCCAGGGATTTAGAAAGATCTTTGACAATCGATCTATATGGTTTCCAATTTATTATTCATTTTTTGGTGAATAATATTACTATTATATAAATTTTCAATTGTCATGAGAATATTCAAACAAAATCTTTTTTAATGTATACCAAAAAAACGTATATTTATATATTAATTATATTATTGAAGAGTTTTTAAATAGTGTTGTCATTTGTTGTAATCGATTGCAAACAGTAAAATTATTTATTTTTATTGTACCCCTTCTTACCAATTTGAGTATGGTAAGATCTCACTCTAAGAACTTAAGAGAACTCGTTCAAACCGAGTTGGTAGCAGAAGATATAGCGATCTGGACTTAACTTCAACAATTCATGGTTCACTTGCCACATTTTGCGTAAATTATTCTAATGGTTTGGAGTTTTTTTTCAAGCCTTGATCATAATTGAAACGTTTCTCATGCATAAAATACGAGTTTAATAGAACAAACATTTCATTATTCGAAAATATGATTGATCTTTAAATTTTAAATAACTAAATAGTTATAATTTATAACATTTTTTTATTACTCTTCAATACATTCAGTGTGACACATTTTTATTATTCAAGATAAATAAATTAGTTTAAATTAGTAATAATAATTTTACACATTTTCCATAGTTTGTTTTTATCTGTGCGTTGAAACATTTGAATGTTTCATTAAATATTTAAACAAGAACTCATTTGTTTATCAATTTGTTAAATTAAGAATATTTTTATAATAACTTTTAATTTTTCTGTGAAGCAGTTTTCCTCATTATTTTTAATGTAAGAAAGTTCAAGTCTAAAATTGAGACTAAAAAGCTATCAAAATAAATTTCTTATCTACAAAACCTATAATTTCTAATTAGCTTACTTTTTACGCTGCTAATTTTTAAATATAAAACCTTTTGCTGCATTTTATTTATTATTTAATCACTGCTGTTAGCACTTTAATTAAAAAATATCACTTTTTGGTGGAAAAAAAGTACTAACAGCTATTTAATTTACTTTTTTGGTCAACTTAGCTTCGTTATAATGTTGGGTTTTAACGGTTAAAAATCCAGCATTTTCATTTAATGATACACATTAAGATGGTGAGTTCAGATAGATTAAAATTTAGAACTTATGGCTTCAAGGTCCAATCGATATCCCCTTTCGATAAGACTATTTTATATCGATTGAAGTCGAACGCTACATTTTATGGTCGCAAACACCTTTTAATATTATCATAAAAAGATCAATGTATATACTCCACTCTCACTTCCTATTTTATCCTTTAGAAAAGGAAGAACTTGGCTGTAGCTTTAGGGCATTATTGGGTTCAGACGACTTATATTTTTGTATTTTATGGGAATACATCCTTTAGTTACATTGTATTCCCATTTGTGTTTACTGTAAACGAAACTTATTGCATTAGCTTATTATAGCGACAATTGCGATAAAAAATAGATTTTATTAAAATGTTAATAAATTCCAGCAATGTTTGTGTGCTAATCTTATCATAATGTTATTTATATTTGGAGATAGTAACAGTATTAATAATTGACTAGAATATTGTTAGTATATAATTCTGGCAAAAATATTAATAGAAATTTGTACATTCATACACTATATTCCTGATTAAAAAAAAGCATTTTTAACAGATATCTTTTATTTGGCTTAAAGTTAATAACATTTTTATTACGTAATATGAATTCGCTGAACCCCAATAAAAATCAAATTGATTTTTAAAAAAATGTTTAGTAATTAGTTAGCAGCGAAGTATACTTTTTGAATAATTAAGATATCCCTAACTTAAATACCAAATATTGTTTAAAATTTCAAACTTAATGTATTTTTATTATATTAGGTTAGGGAAAAAGAAATCCATTATTTTTACGTGAACTTTATGTAACTTCTTTTGGATTCGCTTTGTAAAAAGGTTTAAAACAGCTTTCATGTAGATTTTTAGGTCTTGCGCGTTACGACTGCTGACATGCGGTTAACTTCGATCATTTTTGATATTTTATAGACATTTTCGACGATGTTGTATCCACATGCGAGGAGCATCTCTAACATCAAAAATACCCGAACGGAATCGACAAAACAAAAATTGTACGTAACTGGTTGTTACAGTCTTATATAGGACGATAAACACCTTTCACAATTTTAGCCACCCGGCTATCTTTTTCGCCGTTACAAGAGAAAAACGAAAATGAATCGAATTTTCTGTTTGTTGTCTTCCATTTTTAAAACCTTGTACTCGTAGCTAAATTAATTAAACAAAAAACCGCAAGAGATATTTTAGTGTCAAATGTCACCTTTCCAACGAGCATAAATTTGAAATTGTTTGATAGATACCTCACGAGATAGCGATCACTACAGACGTATACCGAAAAAATAATGGATAACTTTTTTCCCAACCTAATATTTTAATTATATAAGCTATACAAGACATATAATTAATCTCTTATAAAACTTAAAAACATGTAATTAGGGAAATTATTTAAGTTTACTATTTGGTGTTTCACTATTTGGGTGTTTCACACTTCTCAGATACGAATAAACTAGAAAAGATTTCTGACAAGTCTTTATTTTTGAAGAAGCATAATTATTGGCGAGTTAGAATATACCTCCATCATAAACTTTCATTTTGTAAATAGTTAATTTTAAATACTTAAGTGGGAATTTACTTATCTCATAAATGTTTAAAAAATTATAATTACAAATTGCATATTCTGTATATAATACATACACTGAAGAGTCAAAACATTGATAGAAACAAATTGGATACTAAGCCCCTATGGTGAGATGTGGTCTAGTGGGAAATTTATATAATTTATTTCGAGTGTAGAGCATCCCTGTTGTGATTGCTGATCTGAATTCAATAGCGAGCAGAATGCGATGGCTCAAAGACTTGAAGTGAGTATCCCCAAAACTGCGTAGTTCATTTGCTGTTCGAGTGTTACCATTGTGAGTACATGTGAATATATGACGCCAAGTGGCTGGATGAATGTGAGTTGAGAAGCAGACACCACAGTTTTGGACGTCCACACTTAAATTATGACACAGGACATCAAAAAGCTGTCATGCATGATAAAGTAAAATCAGAGTCACAGTAGCTCAGCTTACGATTGAATACAATGTATGTCAAAGCAGAAGTCATTATAACCACACGAATCACTGGCGTTTATCACCATCTATCTCTGATATTATTTTGTGAAAAGGGGTGCCTTCCAAAAACCTTTGTCAGTAATATTTGGATATTCATCATTGTGGTATGTGCTTCTCGTCTTAGCATCATTCATCCACTTGGAATAGGCACTCACGAAAAAAACAGTTGTCAAACAGCTGATGAACCGAGCAGTTTTTTATATACTCATTTCAAGTCCTCAAGACATCTCAATCTGTCTTCTGCCAAAGTCACTTTGATCAGAAGTCTTTTCCATGAAACACGCACGTAATCACATGAATGACATGTTTCTGTTTTTTGTGTGAATAAATTATATATCATTCCTACATGATCATGTGTTTCCCTCCAACACTATCTAGGTAAATTCAATGTCAAATTGTGGTGGTATTCATGATATTTCGGTTTTTCCTGTATCTGTTCCTATTTGTAGAGAAGATCGTCGATGTAAACTTCAGTTGGAAATTGAGTTCTGAGTCTTAAAAAGACGAAAAATATTGCTAATTTTTGACACTACCACACAATCAAAACTAATTACTGTTTACAGCCTTCATCTTTTCAAAAGTTGATATTCACTGATTTAAAAATAGTTTAAACTACGTGTTTTTCAAACCAATGCTAAGTAAACATAAGTTATATGGATTGTAGGTTGGTCGCTCAATGAGCATTTTTTTCACACGAAGGCTAATTTACCGTTACCTATAGTTTAAAATAGATTATAACCGCTACAAATATAAATGCTAGAGGTAGGGTTTGAACATACGAACTGTTGAACCGAAGGCCAGAGCGCTGACCATCCACAGTTAATTACAGTGTTGATAGCATTTCAATATTGAAAGTATAAAATTGACTTATATTAACTTTAGTTTTTTAAAGAGAGGATTATTTCAATACTTTTTCTATAAGATAAAAAGTAAACACCATTCTGTACATGCATTAATGATTCAGATGATCACTAGAGTTGATGGATTTTTAACGTATGGGCAATTTTATCTGAAACCATTTGGGGAATTTACCTACCCTGAATGAATGAAACCATCTGGTATTATCAGTGTAGAACGGCAATAATCATTAGTAATTTGTTACATATAGTTTTTTAAAGAAACCAATGCATCAAAATTATTCATATCGCTTTCCTTATTTTAAATAAATGTAAGTTATTTTTCTTACACATTTATTCAAATTCTTGATGATGACTAAGGGATATATATATATATATATATATATATATATATATATATATTTTATTTCTAATGGCGCAAGTAAGTACATTAGCCCATTTGCCGCTACAAGGCCGAAAACTGCTACTCATTTTATCGTAACCCGGTGGATACCTGTGAACCAAGTCACGGAGATACGAGTAGCATCGCCCACGCCACACCATCACAAACCCGTTCATAGGGCGGGCCACATTTATCCATCAGCTGAGAAAAGGACAAGAAACAGAGAGAGAGAGAGAGAGAGAGAGAGAAAGTACATCCATGCCCGAGCCGGGATTCGAACCTAGGTCCTCCCCATCCATAGTCAGTTAAGCTAACCGCTAGACAAGTTGGGTGGCCATAAAAGGAAATATGTGCCTTTAAAAGTAAATACAAATTGAAACGTGAAAATTGAACTGAATTGACTAGAGTACACATATCATACGTTTTAAAACAATAAAATTAAAAAAAATGTATACCATAAAATTTCGCAAAAACGGTAATTACTATATAACCTTTTAACGCAGTAAATATACACAAAGAATACATTGCTAATTACTAAAACTATAGGAAATTAACAATAGTTTTTCGTTAACTCTCCTAAAAAGTTGAGAAGCAAAAAATTAAGAGTTGAATAATGAAAAAATGTTGAAGAAACCTGATATGGGATCGTGATATGCTAATGCGTCTCTTCCATTAGATATTTTCTTAAAAAAAAGTATTACAATAATCATTAAAGTTTCAAAGTACCCACTGAAGGAACAGAATAATTTAACGAATCTTTTAATAAAGAACTCGCGAGGAAAGTGGAACGCGTAAAAAAAAGAAGAGCTGATATTTTAAGACTTTTTTATATTTAATTGCAGACTTATAACTGATTTTCCTTCCTTTTTTTCAAAGTATTATCACTGTAATTAGTATTTGTATTTTAGAATACAACGAGAAAATGAGACATTTTTTGCCTTTTCCTCAAGCGTAGTTATTTGCATCAATGACTATGTTTTTGCAAATCACCTAAAAGCTTTAGTAAATTTTTAATTTTTAATGAAACTTTCGGAATTTAAATATAAACTAAATTAAAAAGATTTTCCAAATAGAAGTAAGATCTTAATTTATTTGCACAAATAATGAATTAGAGAAATAACTAGCATTTGATAATTATATATTCAAATATCATTCATAATTTTAGTCCTACCGTTATCACTGAAATATAGAAAAGGAAGGAATTTTTTGGAAGATACTTATAAAAATTGTTAGTTATAAATCAATTTTATATTACACTCTTTATTCCTTTTATGTTTTGCTCTTTTTTTTGGTTCCCACAATCTCAATAAATTATACAATTTTGAAAATTTTGTGGAATGAGTGAGTTTAAAACGTCACAACTAACCTCTCATTTCACGATAGCTTAATACATGTAAAATTTAATATCATTGCATTAATGAAAATAGAATTCTATAATTTTTTCTTTGCTTTGTTTGAGTCTTCATTTAGTTCAAAGTTGGCAATGTCACCTTACGAAACAAATCACTTTCTTTAACGGAAAATTTTGAAACTATCCCATCGTATAGCTGGAAAGGAAACAAATTTGTGGTTTGAATTATGTTTTACTGAAATATAGATGCTGGTTTTTGTAATCTATTCAGAAGCATATAAATGAAGTTTACTGTACATAAAACATAAATGTAGAATTTTAAATTTCTAAAATCATATTCAAAATGCAGGTTTTTTTAAGTAAAATCTTTTTTTAAATTAAAAAGCAATGAAAAATGAATTTTTATATTTCTAAACTATATTTGAAAGTTTATAGAGGCGTTTTTACGAAATCATAATTTATTTTGTCAAAATATGAAATACTGTATTTTACATTTTGTCTTAGACTTACGAGTAATAACTAGTCATTTTATAGAATGACAATTGGTATCCAGGCTTTTTTTTAATTTCTAAAATTCTGTTATTGAAAAATATCTACATGAAAAGTATACAAAAATGAACTCATGTTATCAAAATAAAAATGTTCGTGTTGAACGAAAAGAAAAATACTTTTATTTTAAACTGAATTTATTATTTTTCTTAAAAAATACCGAACTGAAAAAATTGTACTTTTTGAAGCAATGAAAAGAATAGTTCATTCTATTTATTTAGAGAAGAAGAAAAACAAAGGAAAGTGTTTTAAGTTGTATAGTGTTTTTTTCTCATAAATGTGTGTTATGTGTTTACACACCTTATTGGAATACTTCGGATTTTATTTTAACATCTCGAGACTTCGACTCCCAGTTAGAATAATGTTTGTGTAGTGATTCTATCTTAAATTCATAGATTCATATCAACTTTAGGCTCGTGGCTGTAAAGTCACAAACAAAACCAAAATGTGACTTTCATCTGCCAATAAAGCAATTATAGTTGATTGAAGTGCTATTTCGTGATCAAGAGCACCCTCAGTAGGAACACATATTTTTGACATCAGGTTATTTGCAGAGTCCCATACATAAGTTTCAAATACATCTGTAAATAGATTTTTGAATTAATCTATAAAGTGATATTTTTTCCATTTGTCAATAAATTGACTATAAATCAAGAAGTTATTAATTTACCAACTGGAGGTAATCTTTTTACTTCAAGTTTGAAAAACAGCATGTCATGATCAAATTATTAGACGCTTTATTTTAAAATTGTATAACTACATGTTATATCAAAATGATTTAACTGATTATTGATTTATCTGAAATGATTACTTTGATTTAACTGATACTCTATTGCTCCGAAATAATGAATTTATCTTGGAAATATAATAAGATTGAAATATATCATGTCTGAATTTATACTAACTCAAGTTAAAAGAATATTATAGCGTTGTTTGGCAATAAAATGTTTTCTCTAGATCTCAAATTAAATTAGAATAGCATTTATCAATGAGAATTACATTATTTATGTACATTTATTTTTAAAAACATTTAAATTTGCACTGATCTAATTTAAATATTGTCGATATATTAATCATAAATATTCATCATGTCAAACGGATTCCATATTCCACCGATTGGCCGAACTGGCAGTTGAATGGATTGCATTATGGTCCACAGTTTAGAAATTTGTCGAGTCGACTACTATCTTAATCATGTATGTTTATATTAGTTTGGAATACTTTAAAATTTTTCTTCCTTGATCAAATTTCGAAAGGGATCGTAGAGCTACAAAGAATCTTATAAAACGCAAGCTCCCCTTCTTGAAAAATGGTAACTCTATAATTGATTTAGTTGTCCAGAGCAGTAAATGACAATAGAGCAATAAACAAAACAAAATAAAGTGATGCCGATTCTTTATCATTCGCTTACTATATTCTTTTGTAGTCGAAGTAGGATTCTAACAATCGGAACTTGATGGAAAAGAATGAATTAAAATCTGAATTACATGAAATCTTAAAATATTTCTAAGAGAAGAATAGATCTTGAAAATATTTCTAAAAGAAGTTTCAAAAAGATGAAATTATGGGATAATTTTTTGAAAAATTTATTTTTTAACTATAATTTTAAAATGAAAGCTTGCTTTTTTACTTGTCTTGATTTAAAGCAAGTAAGAAACGTCTATTGTCAACGGTGACATTTCCGAAGAGTGGAAGATCCCTCCATGCCACCACACTGGTATGCGGCCAAAGGGCCAGGCTATTTCTTCAATCTTAAGTGTAATAGAGCCTCACAAACTGCTATTTCAAAGTTAGCAAGCGGCCATATTAAAAACCTTACTTTCGTTGACAATCGTAAGATTTATGCCATTTGCTCCAAATGTCATGCTCAGCAGGCTTCTGCCGAGCATATACTTGAGTAACTGAAGCTCTCAAGAGATGAGATTTACTCTTCTTTCCTTCTTATCCTTGACTACCTTTGGGTCAGTGGTCTTTTGGATCTTGTATGACATTGTCAGACAGCTGGAGGATTAGAAACAACAACAACACGTTGTTGATTAACACCAAAAGTTATATCATTGGAAACCAAACTTTTTTATACCTGGACTAGTTTATTGTAGAAAAACGAGACCCTATTTGTATTTAGAAAATTAATTTAAGTGTCATAAAAATGTGTGATATATTTATAATTTACTTATCTTTCGCTCAGTGATTTTAAATTAACATATATTTCGCGTATATTTCGCAAAATTTAATGAAATAATTAACTATCCTTGAAATATTATTCAATATTTTACCGCAAAAAATGCCGTCTTTTTGCGAAGACATATACGTTGTTAAATTGTTATAGGATTTAATGCCCATCAGCTCATGAGGTAAGAAATTTTTGGAACATGTTTAGTTTTCAATCGCTTCACGTGACCATGATTCAAAATCACGAGACGATTATTTGAGTTGAGTGGCTTCAGTCAGCAGAGTTAAGTCACTGGTTGGTTTGGTTAAGTTTGTTTATTGCTCTGCGACCAATGTCCACTGACGATGATCACTGTGACTTTGATCGGAATCTACTATCTAATAAAAATTAGGAATTATAAAAATCATCAAGCTAGTAATTGAATCCGTGAAAATGAAAAGGAATTTAATTAATTGATCACGCAGTTATCATGTCGGCCAACATTGACAATATGTAATAAAACAGATATCAATAAATTTTCGGAAACAAATTCTATAATTTTACTATCTCATTTATCACGACTACCATAATAAAATTAGTGCTCATTTAAACTTTGTCATTAATGCTCAGCATCATTAAAAAAATTCACTTTCCTAAAGCCAAAGCCTTTGACGAAAAAAAATAAATAAATAAACAAACAACCTAATTTGAAAATTGTTTTATTTTGCTCGAACTGAAATAAAGTTTTCTTACAAACTCCCAGAAATTCTTCAACAATTCGTTAACATTCTTTCCTTTCTAAATTGTGTGACGAAACAGGCTAAATTACCTTCATATAACGATGATGATCATGTACTGTCCCCAAGACGATAGTATTGATTTGACAATTTTCTCGCGCCACCACCCCTTTCGATTCTGTCTTCTTTTTTCTTTTTAATCCATTTTTTTTAGTTCCTTTTTAGTGGATTGGTTACCAAAAATCCTAGAAACGCGCCAATCCCTTTTTGCCTTCATAATTTATTCAAACCGATAGCCTCATTCACTAATGAAAATCGTCTGCCCTTAACCCAACCATTTATTTATTTTTATTTTCATATCTATTTATTTGCTTCTTTTTTTCAATGACTTTAGAGGTGGAATTGTTTTTCGTTCTTTTGAGTTTCGGAATCATTCGTCATGTTCACATGACAGCTAACGCCCCCTTGTCGGTTCAATTTGTCGATCAGTTAGTGCGATGAACTTAACTAGGTGGACTTTCATCGGTTAATTTTCAGTGAAAGTAACGAAGTGCAAAAATACAATTGTTTTCTAAAAAAATGATATACTCAGGAAGGAACTATAATTAGTATATTGTAGATTCCATTTATTCTTGTTACCATTGCCCTTTTTATACACTTAATTATGATGTTTGTGAAGAAAAATTATTTGTTAGAATGTAAAAAAAAATTTTGTTGGATTTTATTTTGGTTTTTTTTGTAGATTATGTATTGTAATATAATATTTGTTTGATATAAAATATGTATATTTGCTTCTTTAGAACTCAATATTTATGACAAAATTTAATGAATAAATCAATATTTACTTTTTATTCTTGTTTTTTTTTAGTTTTGATTGTAAAGTATCCAGTTGACTTATTATTGCAATTGGTCTAATTAAATTATATTCTAACTAAGATAAAGATTGCCACCACCGTTTTATGTCTATAAATTAATCAAGATTCATTGAATTACTAATATATTAGTCCATCATATAGCAATTTTAAATAACTAGTTATTGCATTAAAATTTTTAACTTAATATAAAAGTTTGAAGAGTTGATTGTCTAGCAACAATCTCACCACTCCACCAATGTTCTAAATTCTGTACCAATAAGTTACGTAAGCTTATGTAATTATTACCAGAGATTGTGACTTAACATTGAATGAAGGATATTTTTGATTAAATTTCTACTAAAGCCACCATATTTTCTATTGTGTCTGTGTGTTTATTGGAAATAAAAATCTGTTTAGAATGTATCCAAATCTATTTTCCCATATTGCAGTTCCAATACGATTCAAACTAAACTAAAGTACCAACAACAATGATTATTCTATCATAATTATTTCCTGATTGTTTAGTTGTCAATTTTTTTTTTAACACGGATGATTGGATTATAACTAATTCTGTGAGTTATATCTCATACTTATGATCACATGGAAAAAAAAATTTCTTACCACTGTCAATTAATGAAATTATTAACTTTCAAAATAAAATATATCTTGATATACGTCATCAGTGACGTTATGCTCAGGACATTGCGAGGGCGTGGTTAATCTAAATTAATTCAAATGATTATTGCAAAATGGATAGTAACGAAGAATATTCAGAACGCAATAATTATTACATATATAGTTTTTGAAAAACTATTTTGAATGAAAATATTGACTTTTAAAATTTTATTCATGCTTATGATAATTATTTTTAAGAAAAGAATAATAGCTCAAAGCCGATTATATTTTTAAGAATGACGAAAATTAATATTTAAAAATTCCTTTTTATTACAAATTTCCTAATATTATGGATTTATATACTTTTGAAATTTATTGAAATTTAGATCTATTCAAAGACATGCATTTTTAATAGCAAATATATTTTTGGATATTTTTTGTAACTTTTGTTAGTTAACAAAAGTTTTAATACATAATTAAGAATAGTTATACTATATATATTTTTTAAAAGAATTAATTTACATATTTTTAACGAAGATTTAAAAAAAACTAATAGTTCTAAGTTAAATATTTTTTATTTAATTTTTTCGTATTCAAGATGCTTATTTAAGTTAGAAATTTTTAAGTTGCGTTTAAGTAAAAACTAGATACTGTTTCCTTCTTCAAAAATTTTTATATTATTTATATAAATTGTATTTCCTGTTTAAATGATAGAGCTAGAAAAAAAATTGTTTTCTTTAAATTTTGCATTAGTGACGGATACAAACTTCAATAATTTTATTATTTAATAGACAAATTAAAATCAACGTTTTTTTTTTTGCAAATATTTGTAACCATGAAACCAAGTTTTGTGATTGATTCCGTACATTTTCTGTAGTCAGTTTCTCAAACAAAAGGAAATTTCACTCAAATATGAGAAAAATGTGATGTTTCATCGTTCAAATTCTTACTATTATAGTAAGCAAGAATACAAAATATTCTTTTGAAATACAAGGCACTATTTTGAAGTACTTTAAAATAGCAAGATATAATAAAATGCAGACTTAAATTTTAGAAAAGTTTTAAAAGTTCATTTGAATTATGAGTAAATTCATCGTAATTTTTCCAGAATAAACTTCACGGTGTTTGCTGTTTGAAAGTTTAGATAGATTGTGGGGTTCTTAGAAATTGGAGAATTGCATGCACTTAAAACAAAAGAAAAAGAACAGTGTTATTTGCAAAATGGATAGGAAGTTCATAGAAATTTTAAAAATATCGTCAATAATGTTATGATTCGAAGATTTTGAGCACCTATATATATATATATATATATATATATATATAATAGTGTTGAAATAAGTTATTTACATTCTATTTGGTTCAAGATTTCCAAAATCTTTTTAATACAAATAGCAAAGAATAACATTTTTAAGATTTTATATAATACAGTTGTTGTTGATGTCTGGCAATATGGGGTCTCTGCTCCACTTTTCCAACTGAATCGTAATTTGGGGTGGAGACCGACTTCCTCAGTACACACATGCCATAGGTACCCGTTTATAGTGACAACTATTCACAACCTTTTTTTTTTTCAAGGAAAGGACAAAGGCAGAAGAAAAAGAGAAAATTCATCCATGTCTGAATGGGGATTCGAATCCAAGATCTCTAGACCCACAATCAGACATGCTGACCACTAGACAGGGTGGGAGGCATATAATGCATTTATATATACTATTATTTATTTTAGCAAAACTAAAATCCATATTTTTATTTTCCCCTCAATTTATTATCACATTATTCATATATTTTTTATAATAAAATATGTACGTGACTACAGACCGATTTTTTTTGTAGTAAATATAAGAAAAAATATATTTAAATCGTAAGTACAGTTTATCATTTATCACATAATACTAATTTTTAGTTACTTATTTTTTTGTATATTTTAATTGAATAAAATCTCATACACTATTACATATAATAAAATTTTTATGATAATTACTCTTATGATAATATGATTTAAAATTTAACTTACCGCGGTATTTATATTGTTCAATTTTTAATTGCTTAATCTTCCTTTTTTTAATATGGTTCTTATACCGAAGCATTTCTCCATATAGAAATTGTGTTACTCAAAATAAAAATTATATTTAAATTTCTTAATAACACTCTTAAGAACAAAAATTTTAAAAATAGAACTATAGCACTAAATTATTTACTTCCCACTAAAACTCTGTATTAATACTTAAAAATTAGTTGCGCAACTATTTGCCTTACAGTCAAGATAAGACTTCCGAATGATATTTCATTCCAGAGTTCGATCTTTCCCATGGAATACCAGGAATCTCCCTCGGAATCTAAATTAATTATCCCTTGTTCGATTTATTATTAACTAATTAAATTTTACATGAAATCTCTTGATCACGTAAATCTAATTTATGGATTTCGTAGCATCGCCCAGTGATTATTCCCCGGCGTTCTGTCGGCTGCAGCTTTCAGATATGAAAGCAGTTTATATTAATGTTTTCGATTTGAGCTGAGCTTTTTAAATCACTGCCATTACCGTGATGGATGTTACTGTATAGAATTGTCTACATTTGTATTGGTTGGAGTCATTCTCGCAATTTAACACAAGGGAAAGTTATACAACGTCGATTTTCTTGGATGCGTGCCAAAAAAGTTTTCTAACTTCTAGTCGAATGGGAATGGACTGCATCTTACCGTTTGAAGAAGGATTCAAAATTACTATTTTTATATCAACTAATTTAGTGCCATTATTGGTAACGGCACTACGAAAACTTTCTTTTAACGAAAATTGATACAATTTTTCTGAAGAAAAAACCTAAAGGCCCGATTTTTACTGTTTCTTTTAAAAAAATTCTTATTTAATTTGAGTTTATAAAAACTTGTCCCTATCACAAACCTTTCCTCTGTGTTACACAATTAATAATTTAAGATACAGAATTTAAAATAAATTATTGATAAAATTTGTCTTGTCTGATTATGTTACTTTATGTTAAGAGATAAAGAAATAACTTAACAATAGAGAATGTAAATTAAAGTATCACCAATTTTTTTTTTTTGGTTATGACCATTCCTCATTAAAGTGCGAGGTGGCCTGGTTCATTAGAACATTGTTCTCATTGTGGAAGGTAGTGAGTTCGAATCTCATATGATCCGAAGATCGTCGTGTTCACTAAAGGCGGCTGAGAAATGTTATCATAATGTTAAAATAAATCGTTGCCGCTATGACCTTAAAGTGCAATGATACTTCTGTGGGTGGTAGGCCAAGTATTGAAGGATGGTCTTCTGTTTGGTGCCTACTTCTAAACTACGAAAACTCACATCCGGCTGCTCCCACTTAAATGGAGACCGAACTCTGTGCTAGATGTAGGGATGTATGCTAGAGCAACAGCCCTTCCTCATTATCAGACTAGTTAATCACTTAATAATAGTCAATTGAAATAGATTTGGATAATTACTCTGGATCAAGCAATTAATAACTATATGGATGGAATTTTATTTTAAAGCTAGATTAAATTTTTAAGTCCAGTGTCTTTTTCTTAATACAGAAAGAAGCTACAATAAAAATCTGTGTAAAAATAACTTTTCTTCATTCACTGACACTTATAAACTTAATAGCAGGGAACAAAAATTAAAACAGCTCTGAAATTACACTTTTATAGTAATATTTTTAATGATAATCAAAAGTTTCAACATCGTGAAATCGAAATTAAAGTGATGGCAATTTGATTTGTCTAATAATACCTTGCGTCATTATCAAACACATGACCGTTTAACAGGGAATTAAAATTGAAAAAATATTAAAATTTGACCAGCTTGACACTGACCATTTCTCGTTATCAAACAAGAAATTGGGAATTGAAGTTACGCTGAAATTTAAATTATTTGATAATGACCTTGCTCAATAATTGTTTTATAATGTTCCTTATCAGACAAGTTATAATTCAAATACAGAAAATAAAACTAAAAGGATGCTGCCATATTTCTTGTTAGGTACATTTTCTGATTTTCAGAATTATTATTATAGCAAGGAATTAAAATTAAAGAGATTGAAATCTTGCTTGTTTGATCTTATATAATTGTGATACGATCATAGCGTAACAATGAATTGAAATTGATGTGAAGCTGAATACCCTTGGTTATTATTAGCTTCATAGAGTTTTCAAAACACCAAAATTCGTCTATTTTATATAAGTAACGCATATTTTAGCAGAAAAATATTCATTTTCTTACTTAGTGTTTTGCGGTCTTTAGTCTGTATTTTTGTGTTTAATATGATTTTAATATCGTATATCAGTGCGTTTGAATTATTATACATAAGATCATCTCTTTGAAATTTACCTCATAGTCAGTTCATGAAAATAAATATGGTGAATTTAAATAATACGAATAACTTACGTAACATTTTTTTATTTAATACAAATGAACATTTTATTTCTGTTAAATATAAGTACATAAAAAACAACTGTTGTTGTCTAATTGTTAATAAATCTCGATATTTTAATTGAAGCAGTAGAAATCGCAATGTTGATTATGCCCGTAAAACAAAATTATTCTAATCGTTGTTCTTTATAATAGTAAAATAACTTTGAAAATTAAAGTGGCTCATGCGCTATAATTTTCTGTCCGTTTTTGCCAATCTACCCATGTTTTTAAGAAAACGTATAACTGAATGTTTCAAAAATTGTTCTAATCAGTATATATCTTTCTTTTTGTTTATATTTACTAAATAATCTAACATGAACTCAACTTTATCTACGCAAACAATCAAATAACGAGTGTTTTTATTCAAGGTTATTCAATGAGGTTCCTTGTCCGCTCGTAGTGGCTGAATTAAGATTTAATAACCGATATGAATTTGATCTGATATCAAAACTATCAACTCAAATATTATCATGCTCTTAGACTTCCCTTTTTTGAACGAAAAGCGTTTGTTTTTCCTTTAAAATATATAATGAATATAGTAAAGTATTTTTAATGATATTATTAATAAGCAATCCAATTATTCTTAAATTATTGCATTTCTTAAAGTAAATTTTATTCAAGCAAATATACAAAAGTGAAAATGCAAGAGCATAATAGGTAACAACCTCGATTTTTTCATGAATACGATATTTGTTTTCAGCGCTATAAGCCAATAGATCGACAATCGTTTGTTTACAGCCCAAATGACCCTAAGCAATGAATAAATTGTGACAATAAAAATATTTTAAATTAGAGAAAACGAAACAAAGTATTTTAGAGTGTGTAATGTTTCAAAACGAATCACATTTTGAAGTTGTTTTTGGAACCAATAAACTGGGCAAACATTTAAACTTGAGCATTTAAATTTGGGGAATCATTTCGTTTTATTATTGTAAGTTTGAATCAGTGTAAGTTTATGAGGATATTTCATTGTTTTGAGAAACTTCATATTTTCAACATAATAAAATCTATTCTTTTATAACTTCTGTTTTCGGGAAGATTAACTATTTTTTAAAATAAATTTCTATTCATTAGGATCTCTAAAATTGTCTGAGTTGGAGTACAGTGCATTTGAATGGAAATAATTTAATCTTCCAGATAGTATTCTATATTTGTCGACCAATCAACTGCTCATAGAACTCGATATTAGTCAAAATTATTGTTTATTAGACATTTTACGCGTGTACTAACTTATTTGTGAGTACTGTAAATTATATTTACGAATTCAATATACATATTTTCAAATTATGGTGTTGTAGATAAGTTGTAATACACTTCCGCTCCCTAATTCTGCCAAGCAGAGATTTAAACACAACCAACCGCCATGTAGCTTTGATCCTTGATCCGGCTAACAATTTGTGTAAAAATTTCACGGAACGAAAAACACGAGAAATTAATGAAGTAATGTTAAATATTATTGAATTATGAAAAACATTCTGTAGAAAATGCTCGTTTCATAGAACTCGTAGAAACCAGTAAAATAGAAAAATTAGTGATATCTGGAAGCTAATTTTTTTTTGTCTAATCGCTCTCCTTTTATAAGTAAAATATTAGAAAACAAATTATTTAGTGTTCACTTAGTAAGGAATACATGCAAAATAAAATTCATACTTTAAAACTGTTCTTACTTACATTTTATTGATGAAAAATCAAGATAATCGCTCATTTCCCCCCCCCCCCATTTCAAAATAATTTGAAGGACACATTTTTCTGATTTTTCTTTATAGCAAAAACCTTCACTGTTTTTCTTAAAAAGTACCTTAATCTTGTTAGCAATTCAGTAACTTGTTTCATAGATGTTTGAAGTATACTTTATTTTCCTATTGCTTTATATCTTTAAGTTCTGTTTCATTCTTATACATATGTTCCCGATAATTTAATCATCAGACAATTCTTACAAATGACGTCTGATTACAAATTTAAAAAGTAGTTAAATAAAATTTTGGAGAACAGTGGGTTTCTTTGTTGTAATTCATAGATGAGAAATTCCTCTTCGTTCAAATTGCCAAGTAAACCTTCTTGGTTTTATTAGATACAGTTATATTTTTAATAAAGACTATAAGTGAAAATAACCTAGGTATCGTTTTTTCGGAAACGCCATTCCAGGTATAGTTTGACAAGTGCATTTTGCCTGTAATGTCAATTTCATAAGGTGATTTCAATCTATGGTCCCTCCTTGCAAATATAGCTTATGAGCTTTGCTCTTGTAGCTGTAGAGTATGCTCTGATGCAAAACGACAATTTGATAAGAAGGGAGAAATTTCATACGAATTCCTTAAAAAAATTTGAGATTTTAACAAAAGCAATGCAATTAATTACTTATAATTCAAAATATTTACAATTTAAGCTTGATAAAAAATTTCCATGCGTATTAAAATTGCCTAAATTTTAATTTTTTTTAAATATTGAGAAAAAAATTAGGTGATCAAAAATGAAGGCTTGCTAACGACGCATAAGAATGTGAGATTTTTCAAATTTTTAGTTCTTAAATATTATTTATTTTTTTGTGAAACTATGTTAGGGACTAGCTTCTGATTCGTAAATTAGAGATTCATAAAAAATAACATGCGTGCTGTGTATATACCTCATATTTTACTTGTATTTTATTATATAGTTTTCTAAGTAGTTGTTTCTTTTTTAAGTATATGTATTCGTTCATGCATTAAATTGATATGTGCTCATATAAATAGATAAATAAAAATTGTTGTATATCTAGTGTCTTCTGTTTTTTTTTTTTCATTCAGAAACTTTTTATCTTTATTTTAATCATCTTTTTATAAAGACGTGAATGTCGTCTAATAAGACTAGAAAAAATAGTCTTCTGTTAACTTAATCTAATTTCAATTAATCTGCATGTTTTCAGAAATATTCTAATTATCACATTATTAAATAATAGATAAATGATAAAAATTAATAGAAAGTGTATTTTGAAAAACATTGAGGGATACCAGAATTATAGAGAAAAAAGTATTACATCCAACAGATTAAAATCAAAGTTTGCCATTGCTAATTGATAAGACAAGAAACAGTAAGAATTCCAAGCCTCTGTTGAACAAAAGAAAGGGGTGTTACATTTTTACTTTCGGCTACAACCCTGAATGGGTGCTTTCATGTAATTGTGAATAACACCCTCTATAAAAACAAGCTTCCTGCAAAGCCTTAATAAACGTTCTTATTAAAAGGACTTATAATAGCCTTTTAAAATTAGGAGTAGAAAAGGTATTTTGTTCAATAAAAGTTTCAATTAAACCACGTTTGGATGATACATGCTAATTTTAATCTCCTCATTATTCTTCCCGTAAGTTTAGGATTAAAAATTATGATTAAGAATCAAAATTCTCTGAAGAGGGTCTTATTTTTAAATTTTGCATTTCCCAAAACTCTTCTTTTAATCCGTCTACATCCTTTGAGAATGAATCTTGTCTAATACCATTTATGTATTTAGCAATCCATTCTTTTGCGATGAAAAATGTAACGCATTTGGGATTTGCTAAATCAAGAAACGGATAGAGGGTTCGGATACAGGCTATAAATCAATTCCCGAACCAATGTAGCGTGCCGATACAAATATAACTTGAGCGATACGTCTGGGGTATTATTGTCGAATATTAATAATTCACGCGAATTCAACTGCTGAAACCAAACTGGCGAGAAACGTAGCGGAAAGCGGTCACGATTCATAAGCTTTCCATTAGCGCCGGTTGAAAGTTTCATTTCACTTCAGTTTGAAACTTCACTAATGATCTTCTTCACTTAGAGGGACTAACGAGAAATCAATCCGTTTCAAAAATGCCCCTTGATTGTTTGTTACGAGGCAAATGCCCAGTAGAATATTAATTAATTTTTTTTTTTTGGAATTTGTTCAGTATATATTAAAGTGGTTAAGAACATAAGTATAATAAACTACTTACTCTAAAGTTTATATTTTAAAATGATCTAAATGTGGATGGTATTTTGAAAGTAGAATATGGGAGAATGGGGTTACATATTATCATATTATTCATTTCATTAAAGTGTTTTTACTTTGTTTATGGTTTCAGTTTTGAGTGTCATTTGAATTTCTTCAGACTAAATGAATATTTATAGAATCATTTGCGAAATAGAGGAGAAATTTTTATTGTTTTTCTAATTGTGTACAAATTCTAACTTGCATCAAGCCATATGTTTAATAGTTTTACTTTATCAAAATATCTCTGTCGAGCTGAGAGTGGAATGGTTAGTGGTCTCAAATTTAACAGTTTGGATTTTCCAATCTCATCTCAAGCATTGATGTTTCCCGTTACTTGCAATCTATTTTAAACTGTAGGTACTGATCGAATTTGTCGTTGTGTGAAAATCAAATGCATAAACATTATACATTCAATGCACTCTAACAATAATCTGTGAGAGGCTGGGAATTTTGCATCAGATATTTCCTTTCGAATCACAACAATCGTTACACGGTAACCGTTTAATGCAAAACATATTATGTATGTTTGCCAAACATGTTATGTGAAATAGAATCAGAACTTTTTATTTATATAATTAAATTTCTCGCCACCCACCCTGACTAGTGTCTGACTGTGGAAGGGAGATCCTGGGTTCGAATCCCAGTTCTGATTTGTTCGTAACTCGTCACTTGACGAGTTACAAACAAATCAGGCTTAAATATCTACTTTTATTCGTGGCACCATTTTGCCAACAAGAAATAGCGATCACCAATAATACAATTTCACTTTATACATAAAAATGTTTCGTTATTAAAAATTATTAATGATCTAATTATTTATTTTTTGTTCTTAATGTTTTAGCATATTTATTTTTTAAGAACTGTTCCCTTTCACCGGTGCAAATCTCACTGTGTTGACATTTTTTTAGACAACTCACAAAAACAGTTAAAAAACAGTAACTGTAAGTTGAAAAATATTTACTTTTGAAGCGTAACTAACTTTCACTATTTAAAATGTTTGTAAATGTTAAAAAGTTTAAAATAAAGTTTTAAAGGTAGTAATGCATAATATTTTGTTAAACAAGGAATTAATATTTCATATTTTATGTGGAAAGGTAAAGAGGAATATTTTATGTGGAAAGGTAAAATTTTTTCTGAATTTTAATTTTTTTTATATTATATAATAATATAAAATATACATATTATATAATATAGCAAAATAAAAAATAAATTTTAGTATAAATAGTCTCTCATATGTAAAATAATGTAATTATTTTATATATAATTACTAATAAAGTAATATTGCATATGATAATCATAAACAATATCATAAAAATATTGAGTAAAATCTAAATATAATTATTAAAAAATATAATATACTAAATAACAGTTTAATAGCCACAAAGAATCAGTCAATACTTTATAAGTTTAATTGGTCTTTCTCTTTTTTTTGAATATGTAAATGCAATAGATTTCAAGTTTCTAAGTAATTGAAATAAAAATTTGAACCAATAACTGCTGTATTGAATATTCATTGTAATAATAGTGATTAAAACTAAAGCTGAAAGAATAATCTAAAGGGAAATCAAATCTTCCATTTTGAAGAAACATCAAAAAATTCAAAAGATAAAAAAAAAAGAATAGGAGAATTCAATACATCGATAAAAGTATTGTCACACGATACAATAGATTAAAAAGATTGAAACATATATTTTAACAATAAAAGTATGTATGGACATACAATCCAACAGACTAATAAATTGGATAGTAACAAAATTAAACAGATCAATGGTAGAGCGTGTTGAATACAATACATCAATATTTTGAAAAATGAAATGTTGCTTAAATTCAATTGATAAAAACCATGAATGACTCAGATATGGGAAGAAAATAAAGCTATAAAATACAATAGCTTGGTATTTTTGTTTTTGTAAAAATGAGAATATTCATGAATGCACCCTTTGAATTCATGTTCATAAATTTTAGTTGTATGTACAAAATACGTATCGGCATATTTTTACGATTGTGGAATCAAAATCACGCATACGATAAGTATGTAATTCAGACAGCGTTATTATAGACTTATTGATGGGAGAATTTTATTATTGTTTTATCCTCACAGAATCGCATAAATTAGATCTAATTCAAATATAAAATGAAATAACGTTATTTAAAACATAAAATAACTTTATCTAATCTAATTTTATTTCAGTAGTTACCCAGAAAAATTATCCAGGGTTTCCAGCTGATGATGGCCTTCTTATGTATTCTTCATTCTGATAAAAATTGCGAATTTTGAGAAATTTTGTTATCAATCTTCATATTATAGCATAAAAAGGGCCTTTATTTCAAAATATTAATTGTGGAAGTTGAAAGATTTTTTCTTGATTTTCATAGTTAAAATGAAAGAAAATCAAAAAGCCATCTTATCTCGATAACTCCATTTTCTTTCTATTTAAAACTTATTCTCTAATAAATTACTTACAACGGGCTTCTAAAAATCCGTCTGCTGAGATAAAGTAATTCGTATTTTCAAAACTTGTGTTTTATTTCTTCCAATTCCTTCTCATATGATTGTATCTCAAACAATTCAGAGTGAGCTTGGTGTGACAACTATTGCAAATAATTTGCTGGAGAATAGGCTAGAATCTGTGCAAAATTTATATTCAATAGGTATGCTTTCATGCTCAGTGCCAATAGAAAGCTGAATGAAATTTTGTCTAAAAACTTCCTCCCAAATAGTCTGTGGTATTTATACACCTCACCAAAGGAAACAAAGAATTGGATGAAACAATCCTATAACTTGCGAATCATAGCTAGATAATCTTGTCGACCCCATATATAACCATGTTTCCTAACCACATTTTACATTATCAATTTTACCTTGAAATAATAAAGTTTTACTTCGATATTTTATAAAAGTACAGTTGTTATAACATTTGATATCGTATATTTCACAAATAGCAAGGTACCCAATTAAATTCATTGCGTAAATGAGAGATACGAAATGCTTCCCATTTATAAGCTTTTTAGGGAAAATCATTTATGAAACTTATATTAATTTCATTTGATGTTTAATTTTCAATACTTTTTATTTCATTGATGAAAGCTTAATTTTTAAAGAATTACTACCATCTTGAATTATCGCTTATACAATTTTATACTCTCCATTGAATCACCATTTGCAGATAAATCTTTAATTAGATAACATACCAGTAATTTTTATTTATAAGAACGTAGCTGAGTGATTAACACTCAGCTTTTTTCAGTACAAGCTCATGGTTTCAATTATTTTCGTAGACCCGAATAAATTTTAGATATTATCATAGAACATACATAAGTATTCAATTATTAGACTCATAAGTGAATATTTGTATTCAGATTCTAATTTGAAACGTAGACTTCAGTCAGATTGACCCTTTACACTAAAAAATGGCCGTAGAGAGACAAATTCTATTTTTTATTCTTTTACCATTGTTCATTCATAATTGTATTTACCTTATTTTTAATAACCTTTTCTAAATCTTGAATATACATATTTTTCCATATTTTTATAACCCATAATGAATTTGGCGAAGACGATTTAGTGTTTTCTTTCCTTTTCATGAACAAACGTATATCAAACTATTATTAATTCTATATTATTCTGCATTATTTAAGCAATCAGTAAGATTTCAGTTAAAATTAAACCGCCAATAATAATTCATTTAACTTATTTTAATCTATTAAATATAATCATTTTGTGTTATATCCAGGAATTTCTATCTTTTGTTTTCAATTAGTTTTAAGTAAAAGATGAACTTTATCAAATTAAAAGAATCAGACTTCAGGATTCTTGTCGTAACCATTCAAAAATATTTGGTCGTTAGCCATTTTTATTCGTTTGACGCATTATTGCGTTTAAGTTAAGGTAAGAATAGTCAAAAAATACCGACAATAAATAATCAGTTTGCTCCAAATAAAGTATATACAAATAAAATTGTACTCCTTCCAAAATGTCAGGTGTGAATTATTTGTCTCTAATTATATCTACAAAAATTGAAAAATATTGTACCATTGCTAAGACTTTTAAAATACTTTCAATTTTTCAAACAGTAATTTTTAAGCCTGTTTCAAATAAATTACAAGTAAAATGAAATTGTTCATATACTTTTGTTTAATTGTCTCAATACTCATAGTGATTCTATTTTATATTTGTTCTCTACATATTCTTCTTTATTGTAATTATTTTCTTGACTTTACGTAGAGTAAAATGATAGCTTGTTTAAATAATAGCGATAAAACTTTAATAATCAATAAAAGAATGATAATATAGCACTATATTATTTTAGCTGTCATAACATCCATGTTGTACCACTTTATTTTTTAATGTCTAATTCTATTATTGTTTGTTCTGAATAAAATTTCTTCTTATAAATTATTTTATTATGTACTCTTTCACTTTGTTGTAAGCGAATGTTAAATGAAATTAATTCCATTTGTTGTTTTCTTGCCAAACTTCATATCAATCAAAGTAGTACTCAAATATTTTTCACATTTTACTGCAATTTGCTTAACAATTATAGAAGAAGGCATGTTTGATATATCATTCCTAAACGTATTGACTGGATTTTTGACAAATTACATTTATTTATTTATTCTTGCATGTGCTAAAGAATATTTGAAATTCTTGTTTTGACATATTATTTTACTATAAAATTGCGCACTTCTATGATTTATTTTTCTAGAAACTTTTAAAACCTTATATTTTCTAAATATTAAAAATATTTTTCATTTGCTTACTAAAATATAAAGCAAAAAAAAAGGCATCAAATATTGTAATTTCATAAAATATTTCGCACTTGTAAATAACAAAAAGAAAATTTTCTCAGTGAAATTTTTGGAGTGCATATAATAAAAAACAACCAAAATCAGTTTTTTTTTAAATTTAAAATATAACTAAAATATGTAAAAAATTCAAAAACTTTTATATTAAACAAATATTTTTATTCAGCGTATTTAAAAAGAAAACTATATATATTTTCAGTCTAAGAGGATTTCTAGTGAGTAAATAAATAAATAAAAATGCAGATTTGTGTATTAAATATTATTAAGATTCTAATTTCGGAAAATATTTATCAAGCTGCAGAAATAAAGAAATGATTACCTAATCGTATTAGGCTTATGACTGTTAATAAATAAAAATGTCTAGAGTGGGTAAAAGGCAAAAAGGATTAATAAAAGTGATGAAGCATGATTATTAAACATCATCTTTTATAAGCTGTGGATTTGAAGGGAATATTTATTTTTCTACATTTTTTAAATTTTTAATGAAAAGTATTTTTCCTTACAAATTGCTGAAGTTAAGCTTGAAAAAACTGCTTCGTCAGATGATATTTCATTTCTACTGGGTAATAAAATGCAACGTCATCTTGATGTCTTTTTTATGTATAGTGAAGCATTTGATTATTTAAATGTCAATTATTTAGATTTAAAAATGAAGATAAATAAGGCAGGAAAAATAATTTTTCTCAGCATTTAATTAATGCTGAGAAAAAGGAATTTTTGTCTTCACTTAAGCATTAAATAAATTAACAGCAATAAAATATCACCAGTGCGTACATATATATCATGATATGTATATAGATCTTCTCGATGAGGTTATATACAGAGAGCCTCTAAAGTTCTTTATCGATATACTGAGAGTCAATAATGTGTGTGTGTGTGTGTATGTAGAGTATAAAAAATTAAGATTCCCTTGCTTCAAAATTATATACAAAATGGAAAAAAAATGCACCACAGTCCTTTCCAGGAAAGAAAGGATTAAGCGAACTGGTATCCATTACCAATTTTACCACAAAATGCATAAGAATTCATAAATACAAGTTGTTATTTACTTTGTTCTGATGGTGTTTTTAAACAACTCAGTGAAATTTACTGTAATTATTCCAATAATTTCTTTTTTATTTCTAATGGCGGGCACCCTTGAGCAAGTAAGTACATTAGCCCATTTGCCGCAACAAGGCCGGAAGCTGCTACTCATTTTATCGTTACCCGGTGGGCACCTGTGAACCAAGTCATGGAGGTACGAGTAGCATCGCCCACGCCACACCACCGCAAACCCGTTTATAGGGCGGGCCACATTCATCAATCATCTGAGGAACAGACAAGACACAGAGAGAAAGAGAGAGAAAGTACGTCCATGCCCGAGCCGGGATTCGAACCCAGGTCTTCCCCATCCGTAGTCAGTTACGCTAACCACTAGACAGGTTGGGCGGCAATTATTCCAATAAAGAAATTACAATTCTTGCGATACAGTCAAATAAACAAAAATAAACATATACAAATTTTGGAAAAAATCACTTTTTACCACAATTGTATTCAAATTCATTTAAATAAAATAATTACTAGTGTTGTGGCTGATGCATCAAAAATTTGTTATTAATGATCTGAACATCAATATTGCGCGAACTGTCTAAAACCAGAATATACTGTTCAGGAAAAAATCAAATCATAAATATCCAAATAAACGTCAAAGAATATTAAATACACACATGTTTGAAAAAAAAATCCCCTTTTTACCATAATTTGCATTTAAATTCTTCAAAGGAGAAAAATTTCAGTGTCGCGACACAGCTGTGATATGTGTAACTCAATAATGAATAAACTTCCGCTTTTGAAATATGCTTATAACAAATTGCTGAATATTTTGGAGACAGCTAAGAATAGGATTGAAAACTAGACAGACAATCCAGAAACATTTCCAGACTGGCTTTTCGACGAAAAACTCTGAAAAAGCTACCAAAGTGAAGTGAAAAAGGCTGTTTTTAAAAATTATAGATTATTTTAATATAAGGAAATTTAGTTTTATATTTGCTTAATTCTATAAAATTGCAATTTAGATATTTTATCTAAATTCTACAAATTAGATAGATATTTAGTTTTTAGGTTTTAAATTTATTAATTTTTAAATTTTAAAAATAAAATTCACACTATGATGATTTAGAAATTCATACTTTAAAATTAACACCACAAAGTATCGAATTTACAAGTTGTTAGGGCTATTTTTTTTATCATAATTCATATGTTCTCAAAAATAATTATTATTAAATATTTGTGATGATCCAAGTACTCTTTAAAAATAATGAATATATAATTTTTTATAAAAAATTAAATTTAATATAATTTTAAAAACATCAAATTAACTGAAAGCAATTTCTATACATGATGTTTTTAACATGAAACTTTTCACATATATTAAATACGGAAAAAAAATTTCAATTTAAAAATATCAAAAAAATGTTTTTTATGTTAGAAAAATCTTCTAAAAATCTTTTTCAGAAAACTTAAATTTTTAAAAAATAATAATGAAAGTAAAACGAGTCAGCAGAAAATGAAATAGCTTTATTGTATTATAAAAATAAAAACAAGAAAATAATTTATAAAACACAGAATCAGCAAAAATTTCATTTGATTATAAGTAAATAGAATATGGTGTTTATTTTGTTGCTTCTTGACTTTCATTACATTTTTTAAAATTTTATTTATTTTTTCTTTTATAAATGGAGGAGGAGGCATTTTATTAAAGTTCACCAATCTAAAAAAATGCAAAGAATGAATATTTCATATTTTTTGTGTTTCTCCTTATTTGTAAAATGTAATATGAATTATATTAAAAAACTTTTATGTTTTATTCATTTATATAAATTTTTTTATGGATTTAATGCCAAAATATATCACTTGAAAATTCTTAACTTTTTTTATTTGATGTTTCTTAACAATTGAAATGCATGATCTTTCATATTATTGAATAGTTGACAAATTACACTTAATGATTTCACTATGTCTAAAAACGAGTTTGATGAAAAGTAAAGAATGATTTTGTAGAAAATTATTTATAATATACGAACTTAAATAAATAATATTTAGTTAAATTAATTAAATTCCTATTTATAAAAAACCACGCTTGTTTATTTTTCTGTTATGTTATTAATTTTTAATAAAAATTTTTGTTTTATTTTGTAAGATATACATTTTAAACTAACACCTCTCTTTGTAAATGATGAACTTAAAATTTTTAAACTAATATAATTAGGTAAATTATCTATGATTAATAATAGTAAAGTTTAAAGGACTCTGATGTTTAATTGTTGGTAAAATCTTTGCAATAATTATTTTTGAATTTTTTTAGTTATTTTATTGTAGTTTAAATCGTTGTTAGATCATTTCAAATTTTGCACAAAGTAAGAAAAGGAAACCTACATACAATCATGCATCTTTGAATCCCTGAACATATTGACTTAAAATAAGTGTAATATATAAATAAAATTTGCCAGCAGTATTTCATCAAAATGATGTTCTGAATTACCCAGCATACTAAATGACACATAATTGTACAATGGTTTTCTCAATTTTTTTAGAGAAATAAAAACTGATATCTCATTGTGAATAAGTTGTTTTCATTACCTTCATTTATTTACCTTTTGGAGGGGAATATTCACAGACGTGGTTATATTCGCATGTCAAGGGAAAAATCAGCAAATTTTTCGATCACCGCCCTTAACAGACGATGGCGTAAAAACAACATCTATCTTCATTTGTGTCATTAATATCTGAACTTGAATCTACAAAGTTTCAATCCAAAGTATGCTCTATGATCATTGTTAAAACCTGTATTATTTGTATTTTGAAAAAAAAATTAAATCATTAAGATTTTATTTCACAAACCACAACCAAAATAGATTCTTCTCTGATGATATGTTTATTACTTTCACACGCTGTAAAAGAAATTTTAGTCAAAATAATAAATATTTTGTAAATCTTTCTAAGGTTATTGTTATATGAAAGTCTTCATTAAATGTGCGTCTTAGCTTCAACATCTTGTTGAACATTAACTATAATTTCCACGAATCTACTCGTTTGTGCTCCAATATTTTATCATGCTACATCATCAAGATGAAGAAGATTTAAGTCAAAGACTTATTCTCTCACATTAATTATTCTCATAATCTTTTCCATTAATAAACTGAGAAAGCTGTGGCCAATTTTTTTTCTAACATATAATTTCACAGTTAGCTTAAATGAATATTTAATAAAATATATGTAAATCGAAAAAAAAACCAAGAAAAATTACAATTATTTTTTATTAAAATTTTTTGAGAAATGGAAAAAAATTTTTCGTAGTTCAAAAGTAATATTGTGAGCATGCAAATCTATCATTGTGTGTGCTTAAGAGTTTTCCTACACAATATTTTTTGCCAATTTAGCCTTATTGCTGTGGAAGATGAATATATATCGTATATTAGCATACCAATTTAATTTAAACTCTTAGATAGAACAATCTTAAAAAGTAATTTCATTTTGTCTAATAAACTTATAGATACTATAGAATAAGATACTATATAATTTATTTTGTATTTGATATTAACATTTTAATTATGTCTGTTAGAAAAGTTTACTAACGTGTTCATTTGCTATTAATCTTTTGAGCAGTGAAGTACAAATGTATATGTGAATCACGAGAACTTAAACTTATACTTCATTTAATGTTAAGTTTTTAATACAAAATTTTGCTAATTAAATTAATAGTTTATAAAAATTTCAAAGTACTAAAAGGGTTTTTCTAATTTTAGTTATGAAATAAACTTAAAATTACTCTTGCATCGTAAAAAATAAAAAATATGAGCGAAAATGCTAATAGTTTTTAATATTTAAAGTAACTCATATATAGATATATCCAGAAGATTTATTTAGTTTTTTATTTATAGTTTCTCATTGTTATAAATGCTGTTTTCAGTTCAGAGAACAGCAATTGAAAATGATAATGAAATCACTCTTTCTCTGTCATCATAAGATTCAGTTAAAAACATTTTTTAATTTTTTTTCCCATGTTGTCTTTAATGCTGTCAACGAAACGCTTAAATAAAATTGGATAACTTATTAATTAAAATTAGTTCATAGTTAAATGAAACAAATAAATGAAGATTGATGATTTATTAACAGTTTTTTTTCAGCACAAAATCACTCTTTTATGTAAGCAAGAAAACAACTTCCGCGTAACTCGCAAAGATCGCTTTAATCGCCAACTTTAGAGAACTAACTTTTACAGGAATATTTTTCCCGCGATAAAATTCTTATCACACCTCCCGCCTTGGCGGGGATCCAGGAAATTCCACGGCGTATTTGAAATGTGGGAAAAGTTGAGGGGAATTCTTTTTAGTATTATTATTCCTCCTACGCTTTACGTGGAAAGTACGGTGTGATTTATTCCGAAAAAGTGAATTTTATTGGAATCTCGAGATTTGAGATGTTTTATGCATTTTCTGATGACGCATTCCTCAAATGTTTTTTCCCAGAAGATGTATGTAAGACTAAGAAACCTCTTTTTCTCCTCACATCAGTTCTTGCTCGCAGTATTTAGCGGAGTAAACACTAACATTCTTCATTTTTTTAAATTTTTTGAATGAATAAGTAGCGTTTAGTCTGAATGATAAATGGAAGAGTTAGGTTTAACTTAAATACAAAGTTTATAAAACCACTAAATGAAGTTATTTCTATTTTATGGTAATACATTTAAATGTCAGACAATATGTTTTAACTGGATAAGACTGAAATTGCTTGGATTAAAAGAAGGAAAATAAAGATTATTCTATATTTACAAATTGAGAATTCATTAGATTTTAAATACTAGTTGCATAACTGTCAAATGAGAAGAGTGTAAAATAAAATTAGATACTAATAAGTGAAAGTGTATATATATATATATATATATATATATATATATATATATATATATGCCAGAATAGAATGAAACTATACTAACTATGCCTAATTAGCCTAAAAAAACTATGCGTTTAAGATTTTTAAATTTGATTATAAGTTTTGTAATTAACTTAAAACATAATTAAGACGGATTTGAACTCCCTTCAAAGTTGCTTATGTCATGATAAAAATAATAAACAGTTTCTTCAGGTTCAGAATATTTTTTAGTTTGATGTGCACAATTGTTATTCTCCTTTCGAATAATCATATTTTTACTCGTGTCATATTTTTTTATGTAATCCTTTCGTTTCGTGATAAGCAGTGACATCCAAAATGTTTGCAATGATGTTGCTTTATGCATCTAGAAACATACACACTCTAGAAATTAAATTTTCGCTTATGCTGCTTTCCCAATTTAATCTATTTCATTATTGTATACTTAACTTCTATGAGCACCTTCAATTATTCTACGTTCAGAATTACTTCTTAATAGAATCAATTCTCAAATAATTGTTTTTTTTATATTCTTAATTCATTGTTGTTGTTGTGTGCCAGCCAGGCTGGCAATATGGGGTGCGCCGCTCCACTTTTCCAACTGAACCATATTTGGTGTGGAGTCCGACTTCCTCAGTACACACATGCCATAGGAACCCGTTTATAGGGTAGGCAACCATTCACACACAAAGAAAGGACAAAGACAAGAAAGAGAGAGAGAAAGTACATCCATGCCTGAGCCAGGATTCGAACCCAGGTCCCACCCATCTCTAGTCAGGTACGCTAACCACTAGACAGGTTGTGCGGCTCTTAATACATTAACCAGATCAAATAATATCAAGATTTTGAAAGGAATGTTTTGATATTTGTTTTAAAAAACGGTCTTTTGATGGTAAAAATGTAAAATAAATCACAAAACTTTACGTTTCTAATGATAAATTTGAAATACTTTTATAAAATCAAAAATCTCTACTTTAAGTTTTTGTGATGCTTCTTTGAATACAACGACTATCAAATATTTTGTTAGATGACAGGTGAGTTCATTCTGATATCATAAACGAGACTTGTTCACTCTGTATAGATTTGTATTCTACTAGTTGCATAATTTTTAAATTTAGGGAATTATAAAATTAAATTTTAGTATTATATCACTCTATGTGTAACTTGGCTAACATTGTTTTTAGGCAAAATTTAATCGTCTCTAAATTCTATTATCAAAATTCTTCATAACATTTACCTTTTGATATCGATGCGATATATGTTTAAAATTTCCTAATATAAAGTTTTAATATAGTATAAGTATAGAATATATTGACTTTTCCTGCACAAATCATTTAAGTTTTTCTGTTGTTATCTACCCATATGAGTTGTACACTCTGTTTCAAATAATTCATATACTACCGAATCATAATGAGAAATTTATAACTGAAAATGATCGTTAAAAAGATTTGTAATTAAATTAGAAAAGAACATATATATTAATATTTCATTGACAAAACCAAAATCAGAAAAGTACTATTTTAAAATGATCTTTTTCATATTTTTAAAAAGTAAGTGACATATGTTAATGATTATATTAAATTTGCAATTCTTTATAAACTTCAGAAAAAGGATATTTTTACGGGGAGCATTTATTTACATGACTTATTTAGATGACAACTATGACAAGATTTTTTCTTCAAAATATCGCTATCACAATTTTTCCTCCAAACATTGCTATCAGACACGCCTAGGAATATAAATTATGAAATTCATTTTACGACTAACGGGAATGCAAAATGAGAAAAAAATGCAAATGTTGGAGATTCGGCTTTGCCTCTATTGTTCCCGCGACTGCTTTGTAAATAGTTTGCTGCGAAAACTCCTTATCTGTTTTTAGAAGAGAACTTTTTATTATGAAAGTATGCAAGTTTTCCTGACGAAAATATATGCCCAACAAATGAAACTTGTGAAATAAACATAAAATTTTAGTTCTTAAAATGCCCTAATATATAGCTGGAAAACTAACAATTTTTTTTCTTAATGAACTAAAAAAACGTATGTTCAATATCTTTAAGTATTCATAAACGTTTTAATATTTTTATCGCTAAATATTTTCATTTCGTACTATGATTTTTTTAAAAATATGTACTTAGAAATTTAATTTAAATAATTTTGAAGGAAGTTTTTATTTCAAAAAATAAAATTCATCTTTTTATTTTTTATTTTTTTTAAGAGTGCCTTTTATGAAAAAAAAATATTTCTTCTTAATTATTAAAAAACTTTTTAAAAAAATTTTGTATGAGAAAACTTTTTTTAAAAATTAAATTTAATAGTGTAACAAAAATGTGGAGTAGAGTAATCAACACTGAGCTTATATTTGAGATAAATAATTTAAAATCTATTAATTAATAACCGATTAAGTATTAAAATTATTAAAAAAATTTCTAAATAAATAGTAAGTTACAAGTTAATATAGGGATGTTTTGTTATATTCATAACTGTATCTTCCTCAAAGCTTTTAAATAAAAGTATTAATTTTCATTTGAAAACGATTATAAATTAAAAACTATTAAAAAAGTTTCTTTGGCAACAACATGGAGAGGTAGGAAAGAAAAATAATGTCTGTTGTTCTTCTGTGTGTGAGCTTTAATAAATGACAATTTTTTTGCCTAGAGAAGATAACTCCTGTATAATAAAGTATTTAAAGTAACAAAAAAAAAGATCATTTTTTTATAAATTGTTTGAGTCTCTATTTTGACACAGCTATATATTCAGTCATATATATATATAGAATACCTTACGAGCATTTTGTTCAAGGTTTTAAGCACATTAACTTTAAACAATATAATTAATTCTTATGCTTCAGTTTAAAAAGAAAAAAATCAATGAAATATTGCTTATGCTGAAAACGGTCAATTTTATCTCAAGAAAAAATCTTACTGATTTTGAATTTTTTTTTTTTATCAATGTGAGCAATTGTGTATTTAAATAAATAAATAAACATTGTTTGTTTTAAATTATTTTTTTGCGATTACTTTCAAACTGAGATTAATTATATGAACTATTAAATATAATTTAAAAACAAATAGGAGTCTTAAATTTCAAGTTTATTATTTATTTCATTGATTTGAGCTATATGAATTCTTAATATTACTTTAAAATCATCATTATTTAACTTTAAATAAAATAATTTTAATGAGCTAAAATTTAATAAATATTTTATTGCATACAGATTTTTAGTAATATAACTAATTAATCATTTTAAGAAACATGTTTGAAAACTCATTGCTTTTTTAAAATTTATATACACTTCATTCATTTGTGCACAAACAAATAGCTTTCAAGTTATTTATCATTATTCATTGTTTCACGTAAATCGAAAAATATTTTTTACACAAATCTACCATCTTTCATATTTTAATATTTCATTTTTATATATATTCTTGAAACATTGTAATTAAGAATTTTTTGATGAATTACTTTCAGAGAGTTATTGAGATTTCCTTTTTATTATAAAGCAAGCTTTCCAGTTTTTTTTTTTACCCTTTATTCGTTTTTTTTTCAAGGAAATTTTTTACCATAAATAAGATTTTTTCTAGTGACTCTTCATGTTTTAATCAAAAGCCCATTTCAACAATGAGTGAAAAATTAATCTCATACTTCTTTGTGCACTTGGTATTATGTTGAAAACATCCTATAAAAGTTTGGGAAAAAAGTGCTTGTTCTAAAATTCTTAATCTTATTATACATTTTATAATAAAAGTTAAGAACAAAATATATTATAAACATATAAAAAGAAAATTTAACAATTCAATATAAATTTAAAAATAGGAAAATATTAATTAAATTCGTCTCGCATTTACTCTATTTCCAACCAGTCTTTATTTTGCAAATAAATGAAAATAAAAACGGAAATAGGGACACTTGTGGTCTCAAATAATGTTAGGCATTAAAGTAAAAAAAAAAATAAATAAACTTTTACCATTTGTGTTAGTAAACAGCGATTGGATGTGCATAAAAAAATTAAATAAATTAATCTAGTTGTCATCGAAAGGATGTATATCTCACCTTAGGATTATTCCCTTACTCCAAACATCTTCTTGTTTTAACCTAAAGTAACTAAACTCTATCAAAATGTCCCTAAAGGAGTTGATAGCCCAGCTTCCCACTTAGCTACTTGTTTCGCTTTGTTATTATATACACGCCGAACTGTTTTGATATTTGAAGGCATAACACACAGCTTAAACTTACTCTTACAGCTCTAAGTTATGACCTCTATCGAATTTGCTCTCAATTGTGAAACTAACGATGATTCGAATTAAAGGCACCTGCTTATCTTTACAAATGCATTATCAGTTGAGAAATATATTAGGTTGGGGAAAAAGAAATCCATTATTTTTACGTGAACTTTTTGTAACTTCTTTCAGATTCGCTTTGTAAAAAAATTTTCATGTAGATTTTTAGGTCTTGCGCGAAACTACGACTGCTGACATGCTGTCAAGTTTGATAATTTTTGATATTTTATAGACATTATCGACGATGTTGTATCCATGCGAGGTGCATCTTTAGCATCCAAATACCCAAACGGAATAGACGAAACCAAAATTGTGCGTAACTGGTTGTTATAGTCATATATAGGACGATAAACATCTTTCACAATTTTAGCCACCTGGTTAGCATTTTCGCCATTACAAAAGAAAAACTAAAATGTATCGAATTTTCTGTTTGTTGTCTGCCATTTTTAAAACCTTGTACTCGTAACTGAATTAATCAAACAAAAAACCTCAAGAGGATATTTTAGTATCAAATGTGACCTTTCCAACGAGCATAAATCTGAAATTGTTTGATAGATACCTCAAGAGATAGCGATCACTACAGATGTCTACCGAAAAAATAATGGATAACTTTTTCCCCAAACTAATATCTAGTTGATCTGAGGAATTTTTAAAATGGGGTCATGAGAAATCTTAGTTTATTCAATGGTAGATACGGACGGGCTCGTTGAAATGAAAAGTTCTGAGTATGATTCCAGCCACTGTTAATTAGTGGAAATTGAGTGTTCCACTTCTATTCTCTACATGCCCATCAGTTGCGATTGTTGGTTCTCTGGGTTTCTTTCTATACAATTCACTGTGAAAAGTCCTTTCGGAAGTTAAAACGAGGAGGACATTTAAATTTCTTAAAATAGTTTTTCAGGTCTAAGCTATCCATTCCGGTATGTCAAAAATAATATTAAATGAAGCTCATTATTGCTTTGGTGTAACAAACTATTCTTTTATGTATAACTATAAATGAGTGTGACACAATTTTACTTAATGCCTACATATCAGCCGATAGGAATGCTTAAGAGATTTCCAAATCCCTTTTCTTTGTCAATCGTAAGAAATCTGAAATTTCTTGTCAAGATTATCAAAAATATTGAATATACTTTTGATTATCAAACTATCCATTACTCCATGATAAAATCTTTAAGAGAAATAATATAATTATAATTATTTTTAATAGTTTACTAATATTTTGTTTAAAAGATTCAAAGTCAAAGCAGTTGGATGCGAAAATTAAATTATAAACATTAAAATGTGTTTTCAATAAGACCAAATGCAAAATTACAAAAATAGCATTTTTTGTAATGTTTTCAAGGATCCTTCCGATACTCAAATTCTACTTATAAACACAGTTTAATTAACCATTTTCTTACTGGGGATGAGTTGAGCTGACAGTAGAACAGTTAAACCTCTGGTCTTAAATTCAACAGTTCGTGTGTTCGAATCCTATCTCGAGATAGGTTGTTTGCAGTGGTAAAGAATACACTTTAAACTGCAGGTCCGATCTAATTAGGCATCGAACTCATAAAATGACCGTTAAGCTACAAACTAAAAAATATTGATGTAAGAAAGAGGAAACCTCACGCATATATAGCTCACATATTAGCCTCAGCACAAGACCTCAATTTATAAGTATTAATATTTAAGCATCTTACCTTCATTAATAAACCATTTGTGGCTCTTATACTTTATAAGTAAAGCTTTTTTTTAAGTTTATCTAAAAATATAAATAAATATTATATTCTAAAATTGTTCAGACGCATTAAAACTAGTTTAAAAAATTCCTATTGAAATATTTATAAAATCTTAATCCTTATAATAAAATGTAGAATACTTTACTTTTAAAGTATATATATATATATATAACACAATCGTTATCAAAAATTTACAAACTGATGGGATTTCTTTAGTTACTGTAAAGATTTTAGCTATTTTTTGCACTTATGCATTAAGCATTAATTAGTTAATGCAATTTTGATTACTTTTCTGAAAAGTTTAAGTAAAAAAATGAGGAAGAATAGCACAATACACAGCTAAAAAATGAAAACACTTTAAAAGACATTCTTTCAAAAGAACTTTAAGAAAAACGTAGTTAGATTGTTGTTTAGTGTTCAATTTTAAAACATTGTGGCATTTCGAAAATAGCGAATAGCGCATTTTTTCAACAGAGAGAAAGCGTTTTTTTTTATTTTTTAATCTAACCCGAAGCATTTATGTTTTGTTATAATTGTTATGAAACAGAAAAAAAGGATATAAACAAAAGAAATAAAAACATGTAATCTTGAAAATCTTTTTAACTTTTAGTTTTTGCTTCAATTGTCAACCAATGGCAATATACAATAATTAGATTTTTCTTTATATAAGAGCACATGATGTTTTTTTAAGCAAATGCATATTTTAATCTTATTTTACTTTAATTGGATCTTTTGAAAATATTTGCGTCACATTTATTAATCTTTGGTACCTTTAATTATTAATACTTTTTATGAATTATATTGCACTCATATTTATTAATCATTCTAAATCCTACATCCAATGTCAAATCGGACGTTTTTCCAGTTACTTATTTCTGCCTTTTTAGAAGCTGCGTAACACTGCCAGCTGCTTTGTAGTTTTGACCTATAGTCAAGTGACGAGGTCGACACCTGATTAATACTGTCTCTCACGATGCATCATCAAGAGGATACTGAAGTCTCAATATTTTTAACATGCATAGATTCTTTCAGCAATTATGACTTTTAATTTGATCAGGTATAGAACGACGCCTTTCCCCTCGATTCTGCAATGGCCTCACGAAATTCAAATACTTAATTATTTGCGTTATTTGTAGTAAACAGTTGATGATGTATATTTTATAGTTTCAATTTCACAGTTTCTGTCTGTTTACAATTTCTATCTCAGAACCTTTCAAGTCAATCGTCTCGCAAATTGAACCATGTTCAATTAAGAAAGTGACCCTTGATCTGTTTGCTTTCCTCTTTCCCATATACATTGCATAACAATAGAAGGGAGCCGCGGTGGCCTGGTTGGTTAGGGCGTCGTTCTCGTTACCAAAGGGTAATGAAATCGAATCCCGGCTTAGCCGAAGTTCCCTAATGGCTACTGGGGCACGTAAAATATGTCGCAATGTCCTCCATGTTCCAATTACAAACTAATACCTTTGAGAGTGTTTGAGCCAGGCTTTGGGTCTTCACTGGTTTCAATCTCTAAATTGGAAGATTCAGATGGTGCTGTCATCTATGAGCCAAAAGTCGAACTTCCACCTTCGAATGAGGGTACTCCATTCAAAAACGGAAAACACTCTCTCTCTGACTTTATTCGCCTAGTCTCTAACGGGTGGGTTTGGCGTTGCCAAGTGTCAACAGAAACATAACAATAGAAGGGCATTTAATTCTAAATAATTTGCATCTGTATAAGTTCTTCTAGTACAAAAGTTAATGATCGCCGAAGTTTAGCTCGCCGAAGTTTAGCATAATTGAATAATAATTCATGAAAATTATTAGTTGTGCAACTATAATATTTTCAAAGACCGTTGTAAAGTTCTGAGTAAAGGGCTCATTACGTGTTCGGAAAGTAGTGTGTTCGATATCTGACACATCTGAAATTGCTGATATGAGAGTACTTATGCATTTTAAAAATCACGTAGAGTGTATGTCCCTCCATCTTTTTAATATAGCTTGAAAAATATGGTCTATCTTTGTTGTGAAATCATTAGTCTGCGAATTGATGTCAGTCAATATTATTAACTGATTGGCAGTGTTTAGTGTTTTTATGGCAACCCGAAACAAATCTTAATAATTTAACTTTGCTGGTAGGGAAAAGCTTCACTTTCTTATGCAGAATTTATTAATCCAATTGAAGTTTATTATTACGAAAAGACCTATGCACGTTAAGAGAGAGAGAAAAGTCCTTTAAAGCACAATATGTTCCTTCGTTGATAAAGTATAGTGTGAAAAAGTGCCAACTAGGTACTGATCTCTTCACATAAACATGGTCAAGATTAAAAAGCAATTACCTGTGTTCAACATCTTCAGCCGTGATAGATTAGCTACAGGAAATGTATCACTACAACCTAATCTAAGAAATTTATTTTTAGAATTTTAGATTCACGTAAAATTCAAGTATTTTGAGTTTTCTATTGGTAAATGTAATATTCATAAGGTTTGTTAATGCAGTTGATGTATATCATAGGATATGAAGAGAAATCAACTAATTTCATTTTACACTCAGTGTTGATGACATTATCTAATATCATGTCGTAGTCTTGGCATAAACTATGCATCGATAGATGATATCTATTTGAAGCAATTCGATTTATATATTTAAACAATTAATACTCTAGCAATTTTTATCAAATAAATTTCCCAACCATCTGTGTAATCAATGAAATTTTTTTCCCAGAAAAGTCAATGTTATATAACGATTTAATCGAAATAAAAAATGACAATAAAATTTTGAAGTGATTAGACTATTATATAAAATCTGTTTTATTAAAATTATATAAAATCTGTGTATATCATTTCGCAAATTTCTTCGAATATATTTAGTTATAATGTTATATTGATCATGATGACAAAATATTAAACTGATATAATAAATTTTAGAATCAAATTTATACACCAAAAGTAACATGTTTTTGACTCTATTCCTCTTTACAAAAAATATTTATTATCAAATGGGAACACAATTTTCAGGATGAAGTTTCAAACTTCCACTGCGGTAACTATAATATCAGGACTAGTAATTTGTAAGAAAATAATCCATCTAAAACCTAAAACTTTGCCACTGAAGAGGCTTTGCTACTATACGCATGCATCCAAGACATTCTAGTAAAATTTAACCGCACAGTATAGCATATAATTTGATAATACTAAGCTCAATTTCCCGGAAGATAATTTAACTCAAAGCGGATAATTTTCTGTTCGGAACATTTAAGCATTCCATCATCATTCTCTTCCCACATTTTTTATGTATAAATCATGATCTTCCCACCACTCCCCCAAATTGTAATTTTCCAGGAATCCAATAACTTTAAATTATTTTTCGAGTTACACATCTTCGAGTTTTACCACTTCAAAAAGTCATTTTTTCATCATCCTCATAAAAAATGAATATTTTTTTTTGTTCTTTAAAAAATCCCTCATCAGATAAAATTACTTATCATCGCTTAAAAAAAATCTTTTTTTTTTTAACATTTTATGACGGAAGTGAGAATCTCATTAAAAATGCACGATGCTCTAAAAAAGTCAGGAATAGTGAACGCTTTCGGTTTGTTTAAACAAACATTTTAAATGCTTTATTAATATTAATTTAAATCGTTTTCACTAATGCGTTGAAAATATTTTAATCATTGTTTTCCTTAATTATGGTGTTATCTCTCAAAGATAGGTAAGTTTTAACTATATATTTTGAAATGTAAAACTTAATCATTCAAAATTTAATCAGAAATTAGAAACGAAAATTGTGAATTTATAAGTAAATATTCTACCTAACATTTTACTTTAAACAAAAGAAAGAAAAATTTTATTATTAAACATTATTTAATTACATACAAAAAACGTACATCAAACATTTATTTTAATGATGAAGAGTTTATTCCAAACATTTTACCATATTACCAAACATTTTACTTAAAAAAAAATGTTAGTATTAAACAGTTTAACTATTTAATTACATACATCAAACGTAAATCAAACATTTGGAATAAATGACGAATAATTTAAGTACATAAACTTAGTCATTCAATTTAATGTTTGATTATATTTAAATTTTATATAATTTTTTTCATAATTATATAGTGGTGTAGTGATATTTTTACTGTGTATATTGATTATTGTTCATTAGAATTTCTATATATACACACATATATATATATATATAATCTGTGTGTGTGGTATTCTGTATTTATAAATTTTTAAAGTATTTACAGTATTATCATACTCTGAATTTTATTCAGTTTTCTAAATATAGTTTTTACGTTAATTTTTTTAAATTTCTTTTAAAATTATAGAATTACTTTTATTTATTGAACAATGATTTCGTCTTCCATCTGTTAATTATTTAAGAAAATATATTAATAAAAAACTTTTTTTTATTTAAATATCTTCTAATATGATTTATAAATTCGATATTGTAAAGCATGAGGAAATTTTAGTTCACATTGGGGTCTGATTTTTTTTTAATTTTGCACAGTCTGATTTTTTTTTAATTTTGCATAGTTTATTTTCGTGTTTTCACATTAATTATCTTTTTTGAAAGCAAATTTTTACTATTTATATTGTCTTTGAATTGTTAAAATTATTCAACCTTTTTTCTGTTTTGTACAACGATCACAGCCCCTGATGTGCGTGTTCAAAACACATTTCGGGAAAATGTGGCTCTCAGATTGTAAACAATCATTAGGCATATTACAATAGGGTCTATATAGTTATCTGATTAAAGTTCTTACTTATGTGAGAAAATCCAACTGCTAATGCCATGTTTTTTGCGAATGCTCCTATTTATAAAATTTTAAATCACAGAATTATAAAATTACTATTTACAAAACTTACTTTGGTGGAATAAATTCTTGTATGGAAGGTATTTCCTATTTATGTATGATGAAAGCCAACAACTATTAGTTCTTATCTTCTTTTTATATTTTGACACTAAATATCATGTAGTAAAAAGTAGAAGATTGTGTGTGTGTAGTAATTCCTCTTAACCTCCATCACGTAAATTGCTTTTCGGGATATATTTTCTTAGACAGAAGCCCGTATTCAGGTATCCCATGAAGAAAACACGGAAAACTCCCAAGCACCCACACCGACAGACGTGTATGTAGGAGTACAACATCCCCTCCCCCATTTTCAACAGTGGCTGAAGTCGAAGCCTAAACCTCATGCTTCGAAGAGGGAAGTCGTACAATTAAATCACGGAGTACCCTGCTTAGAAATAATTATATATTTTGTTAAAGAGAATTTAGGAAAGACATGTAATGTAAATGAAAGGAAAAGATTTAGAGACACAATAACAATCACCACTTAAAATTAACACCAAGCAAATATTTAAAAAGAAACGAGCACAGACATTTTCCGACGAAATGCAACGGTTATGAATTATGCATTACCATTTAGTTTATAATGAAAATAGAAACATCTTTTTGAAGTATCGGAGTTTGCTTTTCATCCACTGTTTACAAACACATTTATGTGAGAACAGCACGAAAACTTATCACTTGGATGTCTTCCAGATTCTTGTTTGCTTATAATTTTCGGTAAACTTTCTTATTGCTTTTTTTTACGATCATTTTTCGCTGATGTGCAGAATTGCACCTGGCTTAAAATTCTATGCACAGTCGTTTTACTAACTTCTATACAAACCCTTTATAAATGTAAAGCCTTCAGTTATTAAATGCATATTTTAAATATTAAGATATCCCAAGCCTTGGTAATTCAGTTAGTTTAAGCATTCCTCGTGTGAATCAAAATTAGTAGATTCGATTTTGAACCAAAAAAACAAATGTTATTAATTGAACGAATGGATTATGAATACCCAGGAATATTAACTGTATGATGTATTTAAAAGATTAAGTACATCGCATCTAAAGTATGGCTCTTTCTTTTGTTCAGCATTCACTTAAATTTATATATTCCAATTACATTAATTTTCGTGTGCCAACGTGACCATAGAGCAGAAAAATTATTTTTATTGGTCTACTCATGCCTTGAATTTCCATAACACCGATAGACAGGATATTTAGTTGTTTAATCTTCTGTAACATGTTCAAAGTTGTGTTACTCACTAGTAATATGAATTATTCATAGGAAATAATATCCTATCATTGGTTCGGCGTGATAGGATTTTTTCTGCTGCCAAAGGTTAAATTCATCAGTCTTGTTTTTTAAAATAGAGTCCGAACCATAGCAAAACACCACGAATTATAAAGCTGAAAGTTTGAGCACTAACCATTACCTGCCCGCTCGGCGTAATTTGGTATGAACAACAATGTAAGTGTAGATGCTTATCTCATCACTGCTTATAGTACAAAATTGTGATCCCTTTGATTTTAATGGTATTTAATTCTTGAGTCAGTTAGGATTTCTCTGCAGTTTTATGTACAGGAGTTGTCCAGAATAAAGAAGAACTTGTACAAAAAGAAGAGTTTTTACACTCAAATGTTGTGAGATCAGTATTGGTTCTTCAACTCATTTCAATCCTCTTTAAAATGGCCATAAAAAGTTCTGTATCGTGATAAGATGGAAGTCGTACCAGCCTTCATGCAGAAATTTCTTTCCAAGAGAATAAACTCCCGGTAATATGAAGGAAAAGGTTAATGGAAAATCAAACGTTAAATTCTAAAACAAAACACAATAACATTTTTACGTAATTAGGTAAGCCACGAAAGTTGTCCTTTTCCATCACAAATTGAAAACTGTTCTCTTAGGAAATCTTTCCCATTACTTTGGACAGTTACCATATGTACAATCGAAAAAAGTTGACTATACTCTTATCTAAAATAACTGTGGTTTATAATTACGAATTACTACTTCTCTTTGTATGGGAAATAATAAATTTTGAAATATTCATTCCATTTTTGATAATAAATTGTTGCTTATAACAATTTACGTAGAGCAAGCATATTAATATAATTGCCATTGGTCTACACATGTGAGAACCTGTATGAGCAACATTTATTTTTCTCTTTTATATTGTATAAGTTTGAATTTAGATCATGAACCTGATCCTAATCTCCTGCTAATGATTGCATTGAAAACAGGCTAAAGAACCATTAGAGACCGAGATTTATTTTTCTTCAGTTTTGACTCGCTAAATGTAATCAAATATGTTTGCATTTATATATAATATCTCAACAGTTTTGTTATGCTTTAAAAAGTATAATATTAACCATGAACTCATTTATGGTCTATAATGCTTGTACATATACTTTCATTGCAAAGAAAGAATTTAAATAAATTTTTGTACCTAAAGATTTGGAGAACTTTAAAATTGTAAATCTTATTTCCTAATTTTTTTTAAAAATTATTTTTATATATACTTTTTTTCAAACTTTCTCATTTTTTTTTCAAAAAAAAATGCATACAATCTTTTTGAAATACTTAGTAAGAAATCTCATCGATTTCATTCGACACATTGATCTCTTAAAGTTTATAGATTAATTTTAGTGTGCTCTTCTTCTGCATGCTTTGCTTTTTAGACAGAAACAGCTAAATAAATCCACCTTCACATACTTCTTATACCAAATTATCTACCCAAAACACATCTACACCGTACTGGCAGAATGGTATCTTTTGAATATTTAACGTGTATTCATCCTCTCATTGTTGCATTGTTCACCACATAATGATTTGAAACTTACCATGTGTTAAATTAGTTTCCTTTCGGGTTTTGGAAAACCTCATTTAATCACCAGAATATCTTAATGCTGATTACCTTAAAATATTTTGGAAAATTAAAGTAATCATTACGTTGTTGTCGTGTGCCAGCCAGGCTGGCAAATATGGGGTGCGCTGCTCCAATTTTCCAACTGAACCATATTTGGTGTGGAGTCCGACTTCCTCAGTACACAGATGCCATAGGTTCTCGTTTATATGGTAGGCAACCATTCACACACACACACAAAGGAAGGACAAAGACAAGAGAGAGAGAGAGAAAGTACATCCATGCCCGAGCCAGGATTCGAACCCAAGTCCCACCCATCTGAAGTCAGGTACGCTAACCACTAGACAGGTTGGGTGGCAATCATTACGTAAATTTGCTATAAAATAAAGATCCACTAGTAACCATAATTTGAATTTTAATTTTGTCTTTCACGAGTCATTCATTGCCGCCCAACCTGTATAGTGGTTAGAGTACCTGATCACAGATGGGTGGGACCTGGGTTCGAATCCTGGCTCGAGCATGGATGTACTTTCTCTCTTTCTCTTTCTTGTCTTTGTCTTTTCTTTGTGTGTGTGTGAATGGTTGCCTACCATATAAACGAGTACCTATGGCATCTGTGTACTGAGGAAGTCGGACTCCACACTAAATATGGTTCAGTTGGAAGAGTGGAGCAGAGCACCCCATATTGCCGGCCTGTGTGGCACACGACAACAACAACAACAACGAGTCATTCATTAATACTGCAACTGTGACTACTACACCAATGCTGAATGTATTTCTATGAAGCTGAGTGCTTGAGAATTTTCCAAATTTTCAAATTACCGCATGGATAAACTTTATACTTTCATTACAGATGGACCTGTGTTCAAATCCTGATGCCAAATCATGTGTTTTGCTTAACGTATTACTTCTTATCAAGTCTTAATATGCAGTTCTCATTGATTTCTGGAAATTTCGAGCCATTCTTAAATAAGACCATTAGAACTCATAATAAACTAATATTATAACAGAAATTTTCTGAGAGAAAGGTCATGGGTTTGATTCCAGTCAATATTAAAGGATCAGAGATGAGTGTTGCGCTTCTATTTTCTGCATATACATTTGTAGTGTTGAATTTTGTGCTTTCTCTCTTGTTCTTAAATGTGAGTTGGATTCACATATATGAAAAGATTTTCAGGAAAGTAATTTGTATGGAGGATATTAAAATATCCTAGAATAACCTTAGTTGTGTTAGACTGTCGCTTACGTGGGATCAAAATAAAACTATTAAGATCTCAACATGGCTCAGAGGTAAATTCGCATTTTGGAATACAAAGTTTCACGTAATGTTGAGCTATCCGCATTATTGAAAGACGGAAAAGAGTTTTGCATTTCCTTAAATAGAAACAACATTTATCTGCTAATGCTAGTGATTTTCTGGAATTTTCTTCCTTGTTATATATCGGAACATGTAAAACATTTCCCTATGAAAATAAAAATGGTAACTATCCAATTGCCTTACAACATCTTTCTGTTTTGCGGTAATTTATAATAGTAATATCAACTAATTAAAGCTGTGGATGTTCAGATGTATTACATTGGTATTGATATAGAATAGTCAACCTGTTATGCCTTATGAAATGAATCCATTGTGAGTCTCCATGACGTTATTGTTGAATATTACATTTTTGAATATTTATCGAATGAAAAGAATTGGGTATTGCGTTTCTATAATCTGTTGAAGTGGTTGCTTAATATTTTTCCAGTGTTTCTCCATGTAATATATGAATGTGTTAAGTTAAGAAAAGTTTCAGTTTTAAGAAAAGTTTTCCAATAAAGCATTCCGCTGTGAGTATAAAACTTATCTGCACTAATAACATACACACAGTTACCTTGTTTCAAACAGTTATATTTACTTAGAAATTAATTTAAGTTTTTTTTTAATTTAAATTTATTGGAACGAAGTAGAATAATAAAATAACTCAATATCTTATAAGTTTTCGGATTTTATCTCCCCAACTTTTATGGATTAAATATTTTGTGTTATTAAAGGTCACTAAGAGATTTGTAATATGTTAGATGATTAAAATTTAATTTAAATCCAAATAAAAATATTTCCAATTTTAAAGTTATGCAACTCAAAAAAGTATAACAATAGTTGAATGTAGGTTTTATATTCTACAATTTACACAAAGCAATATATAACATTATGTTTTTCCTACAATGAGAGACTTTCTAGTCGAAGGAGCAAATTTCAGAGAACAAATATAAAATGAGTGTTAAGCAAAGATCCTCTCGTTCCTCCTACCAACTTCCCCTCTTTTGGAGAATTAATGGAAGTCATTAGCGTTGTTCCACATAGAAACATTGAATGGCAGACAAACACAAACAAACAAGTATTGCTGGAAAAGCATTCGCTTGGCGCTCCTTTTGGCGAGGATCGGCACGATGCTATCTATCTATTCTCGCTATCAGCGATGAGCGGTTAGAGATGATTACTGCAAATATTTCACCGAATAGATAAAGCGTTAAGAGTTGATGGCTCTTTCCCTTTTCAGCGGATTTCATTAAAATAGAGCATGGTTCCCTACTTTTCATGAGTTTGCTGTCTGCAAATGTATTGTTTTGTGTTCTCACGGGTGTGAGGCGAGGAAATCTACCCGCAAAAATATGTGGAGTTTTTAATACATGAATAATTGATGATAGACTATTATTGATGATAAACTAATTATAAAGCTAATTTACTCAATATGGAGCATAAAGAAGCATTCAAATAGAAAATTAATTGTTCTAGACCGTGAAACCTGGTATTGTTTTCAGACATCTTTATAAAGACTGGTATTATTATATACAGCATTTTTTATTGTAATTTAGAACATTTATTTTCATCTTAAAATTATTCAAACAGAAAGGTTAATTTAATATATATATATATATTGAAAGGGACTTACAATTTTCTAAGGGGCCATGTAGGCATGTATATCTGTGGATGCAGTCGAAGAGTTTAGAAAAAATGTATCACCTCTTACAGGATTTACTTTTCACTTTACTGTGGTTTAAGACAACAATGCGATCAGCTGTGATTAAGGATTCTATTGGCAAGTTTAGACAACTATGCAATAAAATATATAGTATAAAAATAAATAAATGATCAAAGAGCTTGAGTCTTCGATAGTCTAAAAGTGAAAGGCATGGCTCTTCTTTCTGGACGATGGTAATGACAATAGATCAAAATCAAGAGGCCGTGGGCTGTATTTAGCGGCTTTGGTGGCAGATACACATCTTCAAAATTTTTTTGTCAATGCCTAGCTACTAGGTTTTACATCTTTCAATATTACAAGGAACGAAAGTGATAGCTATTTTATAAAATATTGGGGGTACAATCGTAACCCCTTAACTGGGTGGGTCTTCATAGTTAAGAAGTAAGCACCAAGCAGAAGACCACCAAACGTGGTCTAACGATTCCAGAAGTACTATTTCACATGAAAGACATTGCAACCACGACATATTTTACTTGTGCCAGCCGACATAAGTGAATACGACGGATCGTTGGATGGGTAGGGATTAAAACTGATTTTGACAAAGCGTTTCTGTAAATTAATAACTTAACTATAACTAAAGTTTAACTAACTTAATCTAACTAAAATGTATTTTTGAATGTGCAGCTTCTCACTCGATTTTTGAACCATTTTAATAGTTATTAATTTTTAGAACTTCATCTGAAGTGCATTTTTGACCGCAACGTAGTGTAAGAAATTCCTCCAAACTGTTACCTAAAGGGCATGTGTTTTAGGTGTTCTACATTTCATTTTCTTATTCAAGGGTCCGAGTTAAGAATCAAATCCGTGAACTGCTTAATTTAAATAAATTTACATGAATCTTCAAACCAATGAATGCAGAATTAGGTAGAATTTATATATATATATATATATATATATATTTTCATTTCCGATATACATTCAATGTTTAATAATGTTTTTCCTGTGTTAGTGTGTAGATATATAAGTATAATGATAAATTCAATGACTTTTTATTTACAATTTATTCTTTGTTTTTTTATTGTAATGTCTAAAAGAATGTATAATTTTTCATTCTATAGTAACAATAACATTATATAAATATCAATGTTAGAAATGTGTATTTATTTATTAATTTTTAATAGTTTCCCATTTGTTAAATATAAAAATACCTTTAATATATAAGTATTTTATCAATTTTATATATTTAATATACCTTTAATATTTATACTAACAATACCTTTAATAATGTTTTGGCCTCCCGTGTTCTTTTAGTGGATAATAAAAGAAAGTTACAAACTCAGAGAGACTTTTAGAGAAAGTATCATATATTATTTTCTATATTTCCGACTCAAACGTTATTACTTATGGATTCGTGAGTTTCTATTTTTCTCCTGGGACTTCCAGCCGTCCATCCTTTCGGTTAATTTCCCCTCTGCAACATACACGAGGTTTTGCCATCCGTGCGTAACATTATTTTCCCATTAGTCAGCGGATCAGTACTAGACGGTGCACTGAAATGGACGTCTGGTCTGGAATTGATGTTCGTGTCTGCAGTTACGTTTACAGAAAGCACAGCAAATGCAGAAAGCTTAACGTTTGCTTCTATAAATATATTGTTCATTTGTCTTATTTAAAATGAATTCGGATTTATTTATTATGATACAATTAGCTTAAAGCAATTAAGACATCATAATGAAGTGTCTACCTGATAAATAATCTGGTGTAAAGATTTTTTGAGCATCCACCCGTTTTTGCCTTCAGGAAATATTTACATAAATAATGGGTTTTATACATGGCTGGTAAAGGAA
>JAPDSC010051156.1:81827-97381 GCA_026290005.1 Latrodectus geometricus | reverse complement strand
GCGCAAGGTCCAAAAAGACATGCTGCTTTTAACTATAGGAGCACATAATTCAAAAATTGTATCATTTTCTTCAGTCGTTAAACATAGTAATAAAATGGTAAATCTTTTTTTAATTAAATTAATAAAATTAAGTTACATACATAACTTATTTATTTAATCACAGAAAAACCAAAAAAGGTTAAAAAAAGAAGAAATTTATTAAAAATTGAAAATTTTTAAAACTGTCTCTTTCCAAGTTTAATTCGTTTTTTTTCTTTTACGTTATTCCATATTAATCTTGTATATTTCTTAAAGCATCAACTCAGTATCTCATAATTTAATTGCCCAATTATGCTTTAGAAAAATATTTATATTGCTTACATTAAAAAGTAACCAACTTCATTTTCCTTGCTGTCATTCGTTAATTTCTTACATTATCTACAATGCAGGATTTTTTTCCGCTAACAGTCGATTGAGATGTCACATGTTTTCAATGGATACAATCAATAACATTTTTTTGTAGCTTTTATCTCTTTTATTTCCATTCATTCTCGATTTTTAAAAAAGATGTTCCTGAGTCACCAAGAATAATAGCTAAGGCAGTGTATCTTGTTTTCGCTGTCAATAAAAACGGAGATGGATGGAAAGTGATTGATTCAGTCAAAGCAGCGACCCGAGAATCATCACTTAGGGAAATCGTGCGGATTTATCACCGGTGAAGTGATGATGCACGCCAATAAGGAGATAAGAAACTGCTTTTGGTGACATGTTTGCTCTGATGTTCTTTGTTAATATTTCATAACAAATTTTCACAGTGGCTTTTAAAATTTGTATGCATGAGTATCGTATTTCTGGTAAAGAAAAACATGCGTGATTGAAATATTTTAAGACTATTTATTTTAATCACAGTGAGCTAATTTAATATATTTTTTACAGATTTGTCGTAAAATGGTTAATTTTTAAACACGAGAACTAATTAAACAAATATTACCGACACTTTACAGTGGATTCCAATATAAGCATACCCTAAACAGGATTCGAACCCATGAACTCTTGAGCCCAAATTTAAATTATAACCGTAAAGATTTTATAGATTGTTTTCATTGAATTTTAACGAAGTATGTAAATGAAAATATGAGACACTAAATGCATAGTTTACTTTTTGGATCACTTGTGAGTTACATAAACAAGATTGTGAATTTCACAAAACAATTTTAAACCAAAAAATAAAAATGTGATTATACAGCAATAATACCTATATATTAAACTAATTTAAGTAAATTATGTTGTATGTATGACAGCTTTCGCTCATTTAAAAATTCTTTGTGAAAAATTAAAAATGCTTAAACGACCAAATTCTATTTAAAATATATCTGGAGATTTAATAATCCCTTAAAATGAACATTAGATGAATAATTGTATTTCAAATCATTTGTATCCTTTAAATAGTTCAAATTTACAAGAATATCTTTTAACTAATACTTTGCAAATCTACATTTTAAAATTTTTGACAGGATTTGAAATTTATATTTTCTATTTATCAGATTTTAAAATTATTCTAATCGATCGATTCCAAATTGTACCAAAAGGGACATAATAATGATGTAAAAGCAAGATCCCAGGTTCCCATTACAAATTAATACCTCTGGGGTTGGTTCGAGCCAGGTTTTGGGGCTTCACTGGTTTCAATCTCTAAATTTGAAGATTTAGGTGGTGCTGCCATCTATGAGTCAAATGTCGTACTTCCACCTTCATATGACGTTGCTCTATTGAAAATAAACGGAAGACACTCCCTCTCTGACTTCATTCGCCTAGTCTCTGTGACGTGCGGGCTTGGCGTTGCCAAGTGTCATTAACAACAACAACAGCAAATCAAGATCTAGATAGATAGAATCTAGGCAATCATTAGTCAAGCATAGATTCTATCTATGCTTGACGAATGTTGTATTTCTGTTAATGTCCAATTATCAGGGAATTTGAATTTCCAGATTTCTCTTATTCATGAATATACTTTACTATCTTTGTAAAATCTTCCCCGTAAGAGAAACCGTAGAAGGCGTTCCTATACTTTAGCCTGGGTCTCTTACGCCTGCTACGAGATGTCACATAATAATAATAAACTTCCATCTCAAATAACGGAATATTATTGGGGCTGACGGAAAAAAAGTATAGTTCACTTTTATCTTCTTCTTTTTATATCTGCTTATATTTTCTTTTTTCCTTTTTTATATCTTCTATATATTATCTTCTTTTTCTTCGAAAGAAACTTCCAGGTTAATTATATACATATTTCACTCCCATTCACTGTATAAGTATTTTTATTTTATAAGGATTTTCTTCTTTCATAATTTTTTTTAAATTGTGGTAAAATTTGATTTTTAATAAATATACTGAACTTAATCAATTAAATTTTTTTGGGTAATTTTTACGAATTATTGTTCGTACTCTGATATTTGTGAATAATATAAGCTTACACAAATTAGATATCATCTGAAAGATTTTATGTTCGTATATTGATGTGTTATCTTAAAATTTTACGTTCCTTGTAAATATTAAAACAATGATTCGTAATTTACAATTGTGAGGAAATAATTATTTACATTGATATGAATGTGCTAACAATATTACCAAAAAAATTGTAGTCTGAAAATATGGAATTTTCGCTAAATATTTCATACTGCCCAGCAAATAATTTAAGTCGGATATTATGGTAAAGGATTTAAATATATGTGACGTTTTTTATCTACCAAAAATTCTTTTTATAAATAATGTTCCCTACTTATGTTTTTTAAAAGAAAAAAACTTGCTCAAATCCCTACACCTACAGACTTGCTTGCATAAAGAAATCAGAAATGCAAAATTAATTTTTTGTTGTTTAATAGTGGGTGATACCAAACTTGTTCTTTTCCTTTGAAGTTATGATGAACACTTGTCTGAATATTTGACTTCGCTTAGCAAATGGCCTAACAACTATAGATTTTTATTATATGAATAAATATCCATGATGCATTGTCTTTAGAAGGGACATTTCACAAAATAAATATCTCATGCATAGGAAGAAACCCGGAAAATTCCATAACACTCACTTCGACCATTATTCACAAAGAAGCTAAACACAATATCTATTTCCTATTTAACAATTGTTTTAAACATAGGTTCAGATTGAAATCAAAACATTCTATTCCTAATAGCGCAGTCATGACACTTGAACATATTAATCCCTTATTAAAATATGATGCTGCGTTATAGACAACCTACAATTCGATGTCTATTGTAATTTATTCAAATAAAAGACACGTTTTACCTTTCAAAATTCCTTTTCATAGTCAGCCAACATGTTATAAGAGAAAAAGTTTAATATAAATCTTCCCTTGCTTAAAAAGGAGTGGGGTTGAATCCATGTCTTTCCTTGGAAGAACTGGTTGAGCACTTGTCTTTGATGCCACATAGCGGAGAGCCTAAGAGTTGAAGGCTTTTATAATGCATTTAAACGTCCCTCGAGAATTGGTTTCTGAAAGAACTTTTCACAGAGAATGGGTAAACAGAAACATTTCGTAAGGGAGGAAATTGGGAAAACTTTTAACCACTCACTTCGCCAAACATAAATATAAAAATCAGAAACCACAGGCATATTTCTCATTAGTCAATCAGTGGGAATGAAGTTTGAGACTTACGCGATTCCATGACATGGTCACGTTGAGACCATCTTTAAATATTTGACAATTCATAGTGAATGACCTAGCGTTCTAAGGGGGTAAGTTGAACTACTGTAAGGTATTTTAATACTATTAAGTGAATTATTTTTTTGGAAAATGTTCATAGTTAATGGACGCCCGGTCCTAATCTAGAAAAATCCCAAGCACCCAACTAACAAACTTTTGTTAGCATCCAGAATTGCTGGCAGCCAATTAACAAACATGCGTGCAGAAAGTGGAATCTCAATAATGGCCATCATTTATTGTTTAACAGTGGGTGGTATCGAACTTGGCATCTTTCATTCTGAAGAAAGTTATCTTTTGAAACAACTGTAAGGCATTTTAATATATACTTTATAAACAGCCGACCTGAAGAACTTTTTATAGATAGTGGGAAGTATTTTCGTATGACAAGGAAGAAAATCTGAAACACGCTGCCAAGCCTCTACTCCAATAGATGCATATCAGAAAGCAAAAACATAAACATTCACCTTCTGTTTTTTAACATTGACCGATATTGAACCTGGAAACTTTCGTTCTCAAGAACATTGTCCGAGCATTAGTCGCGGAGAGGCTCATCTCTACATATTGCCTTTCTTACAGTTTCAGAAGTATCATGCAGAATATATTTTTCTCTGTTCTAATAGAAATAAAATAAATATCCATTTGAACTAAGTGATAAAGATCTCCAACGTGGTTAAAAATAGATTACCCTTGATCTTTGAAACGATTCAGTAGATGGGAAACTCAGTTTGGAAGATTCCGAACAGAGATTTGAACATTTGTTAAGAACACTTGACACAGTCTAATTAAACATTGATGAAGTGCTTTTTTATGGTTTTATTCGCATTATCTCTTTCCTTTCTAACAGCTAATCTAAAAGCTTTATCAATTGCTTAATTATAATGGATTTTAAGCGATTAAAGCTCTTTAAGTTAGATCCTTTATTTAAGGTAATTTAATTTAGAATATTCTGTAGCATATTATTTTTAATCTGTAGCAAATAATTTATTAATATTCTGTAATAATTATTTTTAATTATTGAAATTTTTAAATAAATTAGAAAAACTATATCACATTGTAATTTAAAGGATAGGATTTAATTCGAAATATGTAATAATTATGAGGTTTAATTATTGTTAGAATCGTGGTTATGTAAACTTCAGCAGTTTATTACTATCTATTCTTTATAGATGGTAAGCCAATAATAAATTGGGGTAAAACTATACTTTAGGGTGCCCTTTGGCGAAATTGGCGATTTCTTTGGCGCCATTCCTGTTCACTTCGATTACAGTGCAAACAGGTAATCAATCAGATAAATCAATCAAAACCTCTACCGAATCTAAACCAATTAGAACACGAGTTGGTTTTGCCCAGCGTGGCGATAAATCGCGACCACAACTTGGCTAGAATCAAAGGGGCACCCTTAAGTACAGTTTAACCTAAATTGTTTTTGTCTGCTTGCCTCCGCCCATCAATGAAGACAACCTCATAATTTTATATAATTGTCAAGTGATGTGGTTGATACCTGAACTAGTAACCTCTAATATATTTTCTTATAAATACTAATTCAAGAAATTTGGGCTGTAAGAGAATTTAACGTATAATGACCCGCTCAGAACAACTTTGAATGGTGTCGACTGCCGAACTATTTATCTTCTAAAAAACAATACATTTTTCTATCAGCTTATAAGGTTACTTTTTTATAAATCTATGAAAGCAGAATTTTTGATATATAGCTTACGAATATCTATAATTTTGATATTTGATTTATAATTTTGATGTTCCTTTTTCAATAACTAAGATAATTAATACACGTCTTGTTTTTTTTAATTCCAACAAATATAGTTTCAAGACTGTCAAATCTTCTATCAAACGTCACTAATGAAATATTTAGGGCATAAAAGTAATTTTAATGCAATTCGTTTTCCTATTTGAGTAATATTCAAAATTTTAATAAATGGAGTACATAATTCATCAAAATATAAATTTGCCTATATAATTTTGCTTTTTACTTTAAATTTAAAAATGTCTGCGTCATATTATTTTTTGGTACTAAATTTTAATACATTCCTAACATTTTATTTTATGTAAATTAAATACATATATTCAAAAAATATACATTAATTTCAACTAAGTTCTATATTTTTATTAAATCAAAACAAGTTCAAGTGTATTATTTTAAATAGGAATAACAACAGAAGTACTATTTCAAAAATTTGGCAATTGAAACTTTCTTTTCACAACATACGATGTCAGTAAAGTAGTTATATTTATTTTTACATATTTATTATGCTTATATTTTGTCAAAGTGGCTGCTGAGACAAGAGATGAAATGAAGGAGTGTGTTTTCTTAATAGCTTGCGCAATTAGTTTGGCGCGAAATTGGACTTGGCGAAACTCCAATAATCTAAATCAATTTTGTCGTTTAACAAAAATTTGCTTACCGCCAACATACCTTCCGAAATACGCTACATGAAATGTGTTAAAACGCTCATAAATTGTTCCCAGCTGTGCTCTATCTTTAACAACTTTATTTAGTATGTTAGTTTGTTGCAAAACTTTTTCCTTGACTTAAATTCATATTTATTTCGGCAAACTAAATTATTTCAATAACTTTCCCTGAGAAAACAAAAGTTCATAGATATTTTAACTATAATATTTTTTGAAATTAAAACACTCTTTTTTAAAATGTGATTAAATACATTCAGAAAATGTATTTTTTAAAAGATTGAAAGACGAAGTCAAGTTTACATTGGTTTTTGCTTGTTGAAAGAACATGTCTTAAGTTGGAAGATGTAAAAGCTCATAACGTTTTTATCGAAAATGTTGATGAAACTTTGCTCTAACACTTGTGTCAAAGTTTGACTTTTTTTAAGATTTTTCATGGTTTCCTTCTTATTTTACTCTGTATAAGACATTCTGTGAAATCTCACTCCTAAAAGCATCTATTTTATAAAATACTTTCCAGCTATCCTATTAAACTGATTACAATTTCGTTTTAAAAATATTAATATTGATGTGGTTAAGCTTTAAAGTGACAAATATTTTTAAGTAATCAAAAATAACTATTTAAAATAGTTTTGAAGATATTCGAATTATTAATTTATTAAATAGAATTATTAATAATTACAGTATTCAAAATATTATACAGCTAGATAATTTTTAAAATACGGGCTTAGTTATTCTTTTTCAACGGTATACATTTCTAATTGATTTTCATATACACTGAAAATCGCAATTATATCTCCAATTAGAGAAAACTAAATTTCCTTGTGAACCACCATTAGAAAAGTAAAATCAGAATAGAGAAATGCAATGCTTATCTTTTTTTCCTCTTTAGTACTTGGAATCGAACATGTGACCTTCTATTCCAAAGCATACAGTCTTGCTACTAGCATACAAGGAGGTTGTCAAATTTTATATAATAAAATATAACATTTCGTTTTCCCTTAAACTTAGATACTGTACTTAATTTTACCAGTGATGCTTGTTACCTTCAAATACATCAGTGTGTATATCTTGATAGTTATTAATTTCAAAATTATATCATATTTCTAGTTAATTTTGTGAGCTTGAATACTTCCGTAGTTTCCCCTCTTTCTTAAGAAAGGTAATACGCTCAATAGAAAATTAATCTAGACTAGTGTTTAAAAATTAATGTCATTCCCAATAAATAATTAACTATAAAGGAATAAGATTTCTTCTCCTCTCTTAGAACTTAAACGTTGTGTAATGCTCATAGAAGGTTGAGGAATAAAGTGCTTTAAGAGTATTAGTACTTCCGGTACGTCTTGCAAAACATTCTGTGTTTTTGTAAAACATTGTGTCGAAAGGATTTCATCATCGCATTCCTTTCTGTAACTGTAACTTTTCAGGTAAAAGGATTTAAAGCAATAAAGTGTGGTTCTTTCTTTATTTTCTCCTAAATCCCCAGACATGAATTGATGTCGTCATTTTAACAGTAATCGACATCAATAACAACCAGTCATTTTATTTCAGAAGACATCCTTACGTGATTTCTCCCAAAAATCTCTACTCTTGACGCCATCTTTTTATTGCTCTTAAAATTTTCTCCACAATACACAGTCTTATATTGTGCAAAGTGAATAAATATTTGTTTTCCCAGCATATTTTATATAGATGTATAGGAAGTTTGAAATTTCCTACATCCTGTGACATTTTGTCAATAGACACTAGTTTTGATCAGATCGGATAAAAGTTTTAAAGACCAATAAAAAAGGGAATATAAAAGGAGAAACTTACTCTAAAAATAACAATTTTTATGTGAAAGTGTGTTTGTTATTGTGTTATCTTTCAGTTTATGTTGCAAAATAAGGAAAAATGAATATCCTTTTATAATAAAAAAGAAAATTTATATATAGTTCTATAAGAAAAATGAGCAATTTTATCTAAATTGCCAACTTTCATTCTCTAAAAAAATTAGAGATTTTTTTTAATAAAAGGATTCTTTTTTTCATGTGCTTCTTTTTAACTTAAAATGATAGATTATTGTTTGCTTTGATTACTCCTCTACAGTTGTTTTTGCTTACGCGTGAAAACTATTTAGACCGGAATTTTTATTTAAATGTGGATTTCAAATAATAGTAAGTCTTCAAAGTGGGAATCGATCCCATGAGCTGTTAAACTGAAAGATATCCAGAACAGTCTTAAAGAAAGTTAATGCTAAGCATTGACCATCTTATTTATTAAGTAAAATAATTATTCTATTTACTTTAATATTTTTCATACAATATTTTGTAAACACTACAATATCCGAATGAATGTTTTCTTCCAACAACGCAACAAATAGTTTCATAAAAATAAAACGAAATAAAACTTTCTCTTTATATGGCTTAAATATACTAATGGTATCTGTATCAAACACACACACACATAATAAATCTGTTACCAAATGATAATTACCTACTCCTTATGTACCTAGCTAGTAACTCTAGTTCAGTAGTTTATAAATTCGATTGTGAAGGTTTGGCTTTAGAGTTACTTTGGAAAAAATTGCCCAAAGCTTAAAATACGAATATCATTTCAATAATTTATGTTGAACAAAACAATTTTAGGTATCAAAATCTCAAGTTTGTAATGTTCGGATATTTATATATACACTTCTTACTTGTTTTAATAATTGGTTTTCTATTTCTGTATTTATCATGTATTATAACTTCATCATAAATAATAATTGATACTGAGAAATGTATTAGAAGAGCCTCCAGAGGCAAAGTTGGTCACTAGCTAAATCTTCATCGAACTAATAAGAAAAGCTGAATGTTAGTGCACCTTAAAAATTCATAAAAAGGATATAAAGTCTTCATTGCTTTTACACATTACCCAACTTATGCATTAAGTCAAGAGCACATAGTAACTTGGTGACAGAGATCCCACTAGAATACCAAAATGAAATAGTGATAATCGAGATTAACTTTTCCATAATAATACATAAACTCACTGTTGTTTTAGTAATATCGCCTTGTTTTTTCAGAGTAGATAGTTTAGTGTTTGATGAAAAATAAAATTAAAAGGGATACTAAATCTCTACTTCCTGCATTCACTTTTGTTAAGTAAGTGCTTGGAAATATTCCGGTTTTTTAACCTTACGAATTGTGCTTATGATCAGAAAAGTGAAGCATCATTTGCCACGGGCAGTGATTGGGAGGGTGACCGCATTTTCCCTCTCTGGGTTTCTGGAGCTCCGTAGGGCTGAGGACGTGTCCACGTTAATTTGTGACACCTAAAGTCCTTTCCCTGATGAAGTGTGGATGCGAAAAAAAAGTAGCCTGCTCTGGTGTAAGCTCGTAACCTAATCGTAGTTCAAAGTTAGGAAGCACTTGGTGATGGACAAGTATTCCAAAACCCGTTAACCTTAAGGTACACTCTGGGGCTCACCTACACCGTTATGCATGTTTGTATTTCTTATGATATTCTTATTAAGTGCCAAATTAATGGCTTTGAACACCGAAAGTTTAATTCGTATAAAAGATATTTTAAATGATATTCTTCGACTCAAACTAAATAAACAGAGTTGAAAAATTCCTTTCACGTTAAGTATTTATGACCTACTGTCATTACACAGAGTAAAGAAATACATACCAACTCAGATGTGAACCTTGTCCCTTAACTAGGGATTAAGGTGACGTGGCAATGCTAAAAATTGTGCAAACTTCACTATAAACTTCATCTCTTTAATGTAGTTACAAATTGCGTTATATTTTCCAATATTTAGCAACTCCGAACTAGTAGTCAAAATGTAGCATAATTATGTTAAAAGAAGGAAATCTAATTCATTATCATAGCATAAAAAAGCATATTATACGATAGTTAATATTACAATATAACTTAATAAATACATATAAAGTTGTAAAGTACTCTTAGTTATTTCTCTAATTATTATACAATGTACAGTAAATAATTACATTTATTTCTATCATAATGCCCTCTGTTCATTTTTCTACAATTATTTTATTTCCTTGAGCAATTTATTTTCTTCGTTAAACTTTAAGCCTTGAAAATTTAACCTCTTTTCCTTGTAAATGTACTTCCATTCATAAGAATTCAACCACTCAATCATTTTTTTGTGCGAATCGAAGATAATCCATTATTAAATTTGAAATAAATTGTGTTAAATCAAACTATACTCGAGAAAACACAAAAGCGTTAACAGAATGGATTGATTGGGATTCAAATCCTAGCTGTTCACATTAATTATTTAACAAAGGAATCTCGTAGCATGTTGATGACAAATGATAGAATTGAAAAATCGTTTGCCGTTGGCCGCCATTTTGTTTTCAGCTTGTCCGAAACAAACATGGCCGCTTTCAAAGAGTAAAGCAGTAAGTGTCCCGTATTTAATTGTCATTGAAATGTTGAATCACAACCTGGTTACAAGATTAATTTTATGACTGAACAACGTGGAGATATGAATATTGGCTTTGTTCCTGAGAGTTACTTTCTGATAATACTCTACGTATTACACAGGCTGATAATTAAGCTTTTTGAAAGGATTGATTAACGTTACTAGTTATTGGAAAATTTATTCTGTTCGATTTCGAGCTGGTTTATGTAAATTAAGCCTCTTGGCTGTCTACTTTTCATTTAGACTTCGTAATCAAATTTATATAAAATAAATTAATTATATTTATGTAGAAAATTTAAGTATTTCTTAAATTATAAATATTTCTTATTAACAATTTAAATATATAAAATGCTTTAATTTATTCATTTACATTCGGTTTGACCTAATTAAAAAATCCTACTATACGAAACTGAAAATTATTCAATTAAAGAGTTACTTTGAAAAATTATTCAAGTAAAGCGTTACGCCCTTTTTGATTATAAAGTATTTTATTAACTTATGTGTCATAAAAATTGCATTAGTGCTCTTGTTTATAAATAACGTAGAAATATTTCTTTTGCGAATAAAGAGCTGTTGAAAATTTGGAGGAGATAAAAGGTGGATTTATGCCCAGAAAATAATAGGTTCAATACCTGAACTGGCCGGTGATTATTCTGCTAAAAGTATCTATGTATGCTAGATTCATTGGGACCAATTTCCCTCCAATGGTGTGATGTGGAAGTTTGGGGAAGAGAATACCATCTCAAGTAGAAACCTCACCACTTGATCGTGGTTTAAAATTATGAGGTCTTTAACCTTGTTTATTTATTTTGGTCAAATGACCTAGATCATAAAAATGAAAACAAAAATATCTCGCTTAACTTTTAGAAGCTTTACTTTCACAAATAAACAATTTTACTTTCCCGAACTTAATAAAAATACTAAAAGGGATGTAGTAGTAATTACAGTTGTAAATGTGAAAGTGCTTCACTGACTTTATAAAAAAGAATATTCTAAAATGCTAAAAAAAGTTGGTGTAAATTTTTTTTCGTTGCTCAGTTTTAAAGATAACAAGCCTGGTGGAAAACAACTTGCCCAGAAAATAAGGAATTTTATTTGTGACTCGTAAAAGGCAATCGTGTTTAAATTCCTATGCATTTTTTAATATTTCTTAAGGTCTTATGCATCTTTGTTGATGTTATATAACTTTCCTTGATATTTTGAGCTTTGGTACCAATTCGTCACTTGATTATTATGGCTCCAAATTATGAGGTTTTTGGCTAGATTTAATGGATTTAGTTAGCAAAAATAATGGCTTTAAAAGCAAGCATTTAAATAATAATTTTCTTCTATCAAACAAGAATCGTGATAACTTGATACAGACCGGCGTTGTCCTTGTGTCCGGAGATTAATGTGTTAGATGTTAAAAGTCAGTTAAGTAAAATATTCCTTCGCTACCATGGCATGGTATGGAAAGGAGGATACCAATTCATATATGGATACATGATGGGACATGGTGGGACAGATAGCTATTCTTAACAATTTCAATCAGCAGAAGTGGATACACTAATAGAAACATACTAAAATAATATAACTTTTAATGAAATATTATATGCGTTGAAATCATCATTTATGAGTGATCTGGTTAAATATATTTAATATAAAAACCGTCAGTAAATTTTTTTATTGGGCCATATTTTGTGGCTAAGAAGCACATAAATTATTGAAATTATTCCATTGCAACATAATTTTACATGTTTAGTTTTGGGGAAAAAAATCAAAGGATTTTTTTTTCCTTTTGTGTGTGTGCTTGCTTCTGTAAATGAAAAAATGATTTCCAAATGTCTATACACTTATTTAGTATTCCAAAAATCAAGAATCATTATTTTTTTTTAATTTTTAATAGGATATTTATTTAGTTTTATTTTATTATTACATGCGATGAATAAATAATACGTAAATTAAAACTTTGAAACATGTCCCATTATGTAGACATGATATTGTAACTAACTAATTTCCGCGTATTTCAAATACTTAAAAAATTTTCTTAGTAAAAAAATATTTTCATTTTAGAAACAGAAGATCTTTTCGTCGTTAGCTGTTTTTTAGGTTTTGTTGTTGATGTTCTTGTTTTAAGGTTTTGTTACACCTACCCCATATATTTACCTTGTGGAGAACGTTTACATAAATGGTGGCCATATTCTTATGCCACAAAGAAATCCCGAAAAACTCCAAATCATTCATCAAGGTAGGTTTGTTTAAGTGGCTCTATAATCATTTTTTGCTCATGAGGGCTAATTAGACTTGGTCTTATGGCCTAAAGTCAATTCCTAACCATTACGAACATTCTTACCCGAGGCGAAATTCAACCTCATCAATTGTTGAACTAAAGGCAAGTGTTAACCATTTAGCTACCACCTTGGCTTAGTTATCTCGATAGACGTACAAACCAAAAACAGAAATGCAATATAGGTTTTCCATTATTTAGCATTAAATAGGAAAGAAACCACAATCTTTGTCTCTGAAATAGAGAATACCATTATTACGCTTCAGTCGGAAGAGCGCCAAACCGGCACTTCTTATTGAAAAACACTTTGTGGCTTTTTAATCTGAGAGAATAAAAGCGCTCAGACGTTTTTTATTCCGATTAACTGAAAATCAAACAGAACAAATAGCAGTTAACTTGTTTTCTTTTGTTTTAATATTCTTATTAAACTATAACATTCTATTTGCAATTCGCATTAAATGGTTGGTCAATCTATGGTCCCTTTGTGCTTGCGAGTTCTTTTAACTAGCACCTACAGTTTAAAGTATCAAACCATTAAAATCACATCCATTCCTGTGTTAAGAATCGAACACATGAACTGAAATGAAAAGCATGCACTAATCTCATTTAACTACCAAATTATAATTTAATCTACAAAAAATGGTTGGAAATTAAAATGTTACCAAATTCAAGAACATATTGATTTTTTACGTCATTCAATATTTATCTTAATTCATTTGTAAAATGTATCAAATATATTTTGTACAAATACTATTCCCATTTTATAAAATTTTACGTTAAATGTATTATTACATTTGTTAATGTGTTACGTAATTAAATTATATTTAATAAATGATATTACACATTTAAAGATATCATTATTTTCTTTAAAAAGCTCTATATTTATCTGTAATATTATAATTTAAATTATTTGCTATGTTAATCATATTTTTAATAGTTACATTTTTTAAGTTGAGGAATATCAAGTTCGAATTAAGGAAAAAAACACGAGGGAATCGAATTTAGAAACATACATATTTTTCCAGTATCTAAGGCTCAAATATTTAGTGATTAGTTGAATTGATTTTCTTCAGTATTTTCTTTTGAGCCAGCGAATTTTTTTTTTTTATATTCGAAGAACTTTCTTCCAAAATTTGTTTCATTACATACCAAAAGGGTAATATATTTCATAAAATCATATTAATGCAAGATGATTAAAGTGATTCCTAAAATTATGTATAAATATTTTTCACTAAATATTACAAAATTAGTGAATGATTGTATGAGAAAACATCACACATTTCCTTACAACCTTTCTTTCACATCTTTATGGATGTTCTATATGTTGTTTCTCAACAGATATCCATTCTCTAGTCTATGTACTATATGCGTCTGTACTATATGTCCTTGTCGATGCCAGTCATTTAGTTTTGTCAGGTTGCCAGTAACATGATACTTGATCATAAAATATCTTATATTGTGTGCATCAAGAGTCCATAACGTTAGCTTCATATTTTTATATCCCTGCAAATTCAGTGTAATATTTTTTTTATATTTTATGCTAAATTTTTATTAGCCTTTAGTTCAGAAATTCTTTAAAGTAGAATATTGTGTTGCAAAATTTTTAATTAAATTTTATTTGTACCAGCATACTTTCCAGTTTTTAGCCCAAAGTTGGGTTTTACCAGTTAAAAGGAAAGAGCCGGGTGAGAGTTTTCGTAATTTAGAAGCACGGTCAAGTAGAAGCCTCCCTATTACTTGACCGCTCCCGAAAGTATTATTTCACCTGGAGGACATTGCGACCCCGACATATTTAATATATTTCAGCCGTCTTTTGTAAACAAGATGGATCTTAGATTAAGCCTGGATTTGAACTCATTACCTTCTTATAATGAGAACAATGCCCTAACTAAACTGACCGGCCTCACCCTAATTAACTAAACTGTTTCAAATACTTAGTAAAATTTGAACTCTCTTATTACTAAGCTAATTATTTTGCTTCGAATAATTCTCAATACATCAGAAAAATATGTTTACAAAAGTATTTTATTATCAAGTTATAATGCGTCACATCTTTGCAATTGAAACAGTATTTTGCTATTTATAATTTTATAATAACAAAAGATTAAAAAAAAATATGCAGCAAAATATCATTCAATTGTGCATCGTTATGAGGGAATCAAAATCGAAAATAGGAATTTAGAGCAATTTAATGATTTTATTTAACTTACATAAATAGAAATTCTATTTTGATCGCAAATAAATAAGGACAGTCGATATTTTTCACGATAATAATCATAGAAAATATTTAATATAAAAAATTCCCCGAGATTTTAGATATTTTTGAAGATTAATATATATTATTTATAAGAAAGAAAGGATTTATATGAATCGTATTTACAATGTTTGTGAAAAGATTGGAGTTTTTTTTCTTGAAAATAGATCCAATTTCATACGAATTCCGGATTCATTTTTAGTTTTTAAGTTTAAATAAAAGTCTATAAGCCTTTTATAGAAGAATGGATTAAACTTTTTCTATTTCAGTGTGTATATATATATATATATATATATATATATATATATATTACAGAGCATTATTTATATATTTAATACTGTTTTATAAATTAATAATAATAATATAAAGATTTCATTTTATGATATAAAAATAATTCAAACAAGTTATTTTTAGTCTTAAGTATAATGCTATTATAATTTATAGGCAAGAAAATTTAAATTATATATATATATATATATATATATATATATA
>JAPDSC010051156.1:48897-81817 GCA_026290005.1 Latrodectus geometricus | reverse complement strand
TATATATATATATATATATATATATATATATAATATTTTAAATAATACATATTATGCAAAATAATGTATGAAAATCTAATATAATTGAAAAGGAAATATTCAGTAATCAAATACATCATTTCATATTCGGCTATTATACATTACATACAATAAAAAAAATTTGTTTCAATTATATAAAAACAAAGTAATCGATAAACTATATAATATTGTGAAATCTTATCCTTTTCCACGTAATTAGATTTTGAATATTTATATTAAAAAATAATAAGAAGAAATTTGGTTTTCATTTACTTGTATTTTGAAATTTAGGTATTTTTTCATCACATTAGTGATTCACAATTAGCAGATATTGTTGATTTTCAGTGAACTATTCATGTATTTTTGCATTTTAATGTAAAAAAATTTTTTAGACAAGTTTAGAAGAAATTTAATACCAATAAACAATAAACTTTCTATAAGATTTAAAACTAAAATTATCTATAAAAATATTTTTCAATAGTTTCTCAAATTTTCTCTGAAAACATCAACTTGATCTTTCAGCATAATGTAACTATTGAGGATTAAACAGTGAAACAAAATTACTTATAAGTTACCGTGAAATCATTTTACAAATGCACTAAATCTACAATAATGTAATCGATGAACTATAATTTAAACTAGTAGAAATCATTTACTCAGTTTGCTTGACACTATTGTCATATTTCTGTTTAATCCAACAAATTCTTACTAGCTCCTAAATAAAAAGTTTAAAATAATATGTAATAAAAGAAATAAACACACATTAATGTGTGTTTCTCAAATTGCAGTCCGATTCAGAAATTTCGAAATTAACTTCAATTCTTGCGACAAGATTATTTTGTGTACGAATACTGTACAAGATCCTATTAAAAGTGCTCTTATGGTTATTGTCTTTGGTGGGTTTCCTGTTATGAAATTCTCGTCAACTCCTTCACCTCCATTTCTGATACTATTAATTTCTGATACCAACATTTTAAAGCAAGGGAATCGAACTAATTTTAAAATTTCCTCTTTAATGGTTTTTATTGTTTTTTTTCTAAAAAATTTCATTACATGATTAAGTTTCCTACGTAATTTCTTCTGATGTTATAAAATCATTGAAATTTATATTTCAATTGTATTTTAATAAGAAACTTAAAATTATTTTATATCCATATTTCAATTATGTATATTCTGAATCGCAAATCCTATATGTTACTTGTACGTTAGAGTCTTACATTTAAGAACATTTAATTTTTCAAGGACAATGGAGCATTTCTCACATTAATTAATCAATATAAAACAAACAATAATTAATAAGCTCTTAACTCAGTGATACTCAATCAGTCAACTGCTATCTGATTGGGATAATTAAGTATTTAGGATACATAATTTCGATATCAACTTCTCTCGAATATATGTACTCTGGTAACGCCCTTTTAATGGTGACGATACCACACCCCCGATATAAGATGATAATAATCCTACGATATTCTCAATAACATTAAGCATGAAATGTGGAAGTGGTTTATATAATGAATAACAAAGAATATAGGCTGTTTTTTTAAAACTAACATATTTCACAAAATATTGTTTGTATCGTTCTTGTATGTATATTTTATTATACTCACAAACTCCTATATTTTAAATATTTTTGCAGACCAGGCTTAGTTTTTGACAATCATGGCTTTCTGTGGAAAAAGTATATCTAGTTGTTAGGGAAGATTGTCATTCAGTAAAATCACCGTATTCTTAGCCTTATTCAAAAGGTTGTTTCTTATCATCAAATGTCTCATTTATAGATAAGCTAAAAACAAATCGAGAGAGTCGGAAGGTTTAAAAATTCCTTTTTTGATGACTAACTAATTAAATTTTGAAGTAGGATCTCCTTTCATTCGCATTTCTATCCATTTCTAATCGGTGATATATTAGAAAAAGCGTATACACGTTAGCAACAGTATCTGAAAATACTTATAATATTTCTTTACTTAAAATATTATCCAAAAATTGAATAAAAAATTTAATTATTGTAATTTTTTTTTAAACTTGTTTTCATAATCTTGTTTCGATATTCTCAACTTGCATTTTTAACAACTTATTTTTCTCAACTACAGTCGTAATGTATAGATTACAATTTTAAAAAAGGACAAAGAACCACAAACATTTGTTCTTGATATGAATAAAGTTCAGACACGGTATTCATCTTTGCATAAGCAATTTTACTGTGAACTAAAGTCGGTAATAATTACAGCTTAAAATGACACATACGCTGATAATTACAAAACCTCTAATCAAAATTTCAAAATCAAACAAATTGCATGTTTTACATTAAACATTGGCCAACATTTTAACATAATTCATTCCATTCAATACAATAAAACTCTATACAAAATTTCATAAGCACACAGATTCGGGATTTTATTTATACATATTACAATATTTATTGATATTAATAGATATAATAAAAACCTATTAGCGTCAATTATCACGGTAAAATTATAAAATAAGATTTTGCAATCTAAAATCACTGAAATGAAATCCTAAATAAAAATAAGATATGATTTTTGGACGTAAATATATCTCTTTAACTTTCATATGGATCTTTGTATATTCCTTTTATAGTTATTTTGGACACGTGGATTTGGGACGTGGATATTCAATTTGCTCATGAGAGTTGGATTCTGAATTAATACTAGCATTCTCGCCCAAAGTAGGAATCATATTAGTCAACTTTTAAACTGAAGACCGAAACGATGATCATTTACTTTTCCCAAAATCCTTATGTACTCTTGTTACAAGCTCATCACAACATCCATACGTACTGATGAGAAAACTGAAAACAAAATTATATTTCCATCTATTAGTTCTGCATTCAAATCCAGAGGAAAATGTTAAGGTTGGTGTTACTTTTACCATTAACTTACCAATCTTATTGAAATATTCTCACTGGATGCATTTTTGTAAGCTTCATTCCATACTATAATACCAACCTCCCAATGTAAATTACTAATTCAATATTAACATACAACTATATCGTTTAAAATATGTGACTTGAGTCACGTGACTGTAAAATAATAAATAAAATTAATTAAAATTTAAATTTTTTATGAAATCTGAACTGTTGTGTGATTTGTTCTCATGTCAAGAAAGGAATTCGGTACTTAATACCTTAAGCAGTCAAAGATAGAAAAGTTGAAAAGATATATTTACATTAGAATTCGTACTATTCAATATTTTTCCGTTGTGTAGCGTGAAAATTTGGAAACGAGAATGCTTGCTCAAGTGTCACAGTAGTCTCTGGAATATGATTCACAATTACAAAGTGATTGGCTTAGTTTAACATCTCCGTTTAACAGAAATAAATTATCAGAAATGAAATACAGATCATTGAATGTAAGCAAGCTTTCAAAAGGTTTCATTCATGTGTTTCATATCTAACATATTCTATACCAGATCCTTCCGAAGACCATTGTGTTGAAAGGGTTCATGCATGTTAAACTTTCCAAGAATTTAATCTTTCAATGATTTATAATATTGAAGTTTGGAAAGAAGAATACCATATCAGGCAATTCATTGACTATAGGTCAAAATTAGATGCAGTAATCTGCATTTAGTGATTTTAGTCTTTGGAAACAGGTATCTGGAAGCATATGCTATAAAGCAAACATTAAACAAAGCTTTTTTTATATTTCTTCCTTATAAGCCTAATTTAACCGAAGAAGATAGTACTGACAGAACGTTGAAAACTCTAATGACTTCAATGTCTTTCCTATGGTGTAACGTGGTATGGAGAGGATGGCACCAACTCTGGTGTTATCTTCGTCTCTTCCCTTTATCGGCTTCGGTGGGGTAAATAAGCAATTGAAAACATATTCAATAACCCAACCGTTCTTCATATTGATCATGTAATATACATGAAATATTCTTTTTAACACATTAAATGGTAAATTTATTTGTGTAAAATACTTGTGATATTTGTGTAAGAGTGTAAGACTAATGTATGGTTCTTAAGACTATGAAGTTTAGATATAACTGTATATTTTGTATGAGGGGAAAATGTTCGAGTTTATTATTTATTGAGAAAATTAGACACTAAGAGATAACACAAAATCAATAAAGTAATACCGAAAGTAATTTATAAAAGCGAAATAAATTCGTTCCTTAATAGTTATTTGTGACCACTAATGGCGACTACCGACGTTAGCCTCGATTTTCGCTCACCTTAAACGTCGAGAGACGAATAATAGGAGGGGATCTATTCCAGATGATTGGAAATGGGCGGTCACCGTAAGAGCCCTTCTGCATTTATAAGCGTGGCTCAATCTTCGAACGTTCCTTCTTTAGAACTCGATCTATCGATTTCGGCTTTACTAATGCTCTTTCTTTCCCGTAAATATTATTAAATATCGCAATTGGATGCGTGATGGGAGAAAACGAACAACTTAAAAAGGTGGATTTGTAGGGAGTTGTATTTATACACCACTCTCGCCAATTTCTTAATAAGGTTGCGATTGATTGCGACAAGGAAGCTATTCGTTCCAGTGGCAAAATGGATTTTAAATCCTGGATTTAAAGCAGCTCCCTGATTTATCGGAGCCGTGAAGTTTCTGGAAAATCTTCGACTTATCCGTCTGAAAGTCTTCCTCTCGCTACCATTTAGACTATGCCTTCCTTTTTTCTCTTTTTTCCCCCTTTTTTTATCCCCGTGCGTGATACTTTGTGATTCATTGGCTGGAAAAATATTTATTGAGCCAATGACTATTGAAATATAAATGTCAGGCAAAGTATTCATTGAAATATTGTGCTAGTTATTTCAATAGTTTAAGCGATATAATGTCTTTTTTCCCTCTTCCTACGCTTATAGTTATACTTATAAATAATGTATAGATAGTTATTTAGTGAAATAAAAATAAATTGCAGTTTATGTACTCACATACATTCTCATTTTGCTGCAAAATTTGCAAAAACTAATAAACGATCAAAAAGCCATGTTTCCTTCTGAATTTAACTCTAATATATATTCATTTTTTCAGCTTATTTTCTTATAGCTTCTGTATAAAAGAGAAAAATATTTCTTCTTACATATTCATGAGGATATCAACTGTTTACGAATTAGATTTTCTCTTTTTTATTTATGTATGTATACATCAAGCTTATAATATTCATTAAATAATGTATGCTTTTGCGATGCATAAATGTGGTACATCATGCAAATATACTATAATTTCTATGTCCGTCTCATGTGTTTGAATTCATATGATGGCATCACTCTCGCTCTATAAGCCAATAGAAAGCAGTCGAATTACGACGATAGATTCATCTCGATAAATATATAGTCCTACTAAATTAGCAAATTACATACAAATTGACCAACATTAATAAATTCATGAGTTTTGACACTAGTTTGTTGTTAGGACAAGAGATAACTCCATTTTTTATATCAATTTCGAAACCCAATGTTCATCTTGACGTTAAATTTTCTCCCAAGGTGTTCAAAAACTTTCAAAGAATGTTTCATAAAATTATTACCTCATATTGTACACTGTTACAATTTTATGTAGTACACCATATAGAAAATAAAGTCATTATGTTAAATATCACACATGATATTTTTTTAAGTTGAAAGCATAATGCACCATTTCAGTGTTATATCCAACCTACTGCTTATGCAGAATAAGGATATTTTATATCTTGAGGTTAAGGCTATGCAACTTAACACAAATAGATGTACAAATCCAAATTATCACTAATTAATAACTTGAATAAGAGGTCTCTAATCAGTACCTTATATATGTAATGATGTCATATTACCACATATTGTATCAAATATTTAGCGTGTTAAATCCAATGTGTGAAATTATTTTCATACGCTTATTTTAAAATTGCATCATGAATAACGGCTTTAATAGTTAAGAAATGTTAGGCTTTTTTAACATCCATTTAACTTTATTTTTTGGGAAGACTTTAAATAGATGGCGCATCACATTGTGGTGCTGTAAAAGAACAAAAACGCTTCTCTCCAAATACCTTTATGAAAAATGCATAAAACGAATGGATGCCAAGGCCTAGATCCTTTAGAACCTGAAATCATTTAGGCGAGTTTTGTTGTACTACTAATAACATAAAGTGGGTATTCCAATTCTGAAATAGTGAACAAATGGAGAAATGAAAATTTTTGTATATATTGTGTAAGTTTTCCTTTAACATATCCACAATAATTCATAATATATTCAGAACAAAAAGGCATGGTCAGTTCAAGTAAAATGTAAGTAAAAATTGAATTTATTCTGGAAATCTACGACATAAACTCCGTAATCTTTTATGGGAAACCAACTGATAGAAATTTATATTAAATCATTCGTTCGCAGTTTTATCACAGGATTTCTCTTCATGATTATTCTTGAGATTTTAACAAGGAAATGTAAGGTGATCATATATGTTGACAAAAGCTGGCAATAATTTATAACTTAATATTGAATTTTAAATTATTGATACTTTTCAATGAAAAAAAGAATACTTAATGTATTCACAGATTATGAGCATCATATGATATTAAACAGATAAAAAAAGAGAAATAACCAAATAAAAATACCAATTTTTTAATTAAATATATCTTCTGTCAATACTCTGCTACTTTTACTTTTAAAAAGTCTAAAACAATTTATGAAATCATACCTTTGCTTAATTTTGAATAATAATAAAACTTTAATTAATTTTCGTAATTACCATCATTATTTCACTTAATGGACTCATTTCCTTCTACAAATTTTGGTAGACTTCCAAACACGTATTGACAATAAAGCACATGTTTTATTAAAAATATTCAAAAAAAATCTCTGCAATAGTTAATTTAAATAGCCTTTAATGATTCTAAACTATAATGAAAATAGGATTTTGTATTACATTTTCTGTTTTCTATGTCATCTCATTTTAAAGTCAGTACCAGTCACCCATAAAATATTTAAAATATAAGATTGCCTGCAAGCTTCTCACTTTTAGGACAAGTGCAATTTTTAGTAATTTTCTGTACTTAGGAATGACTATTCCGCTACAAAATAACTTTTGTAGAAAATAATAATAATAAGATTTGTGGAATTCTCTGAGATGCCCATTACACATTTAATCGATATTTTCGTAACAACCGATGTACTAATGATAAAAAATACATTTTTTATTCTATTATTGACAATTTTTAGTTGAAGGAAAAGAATAATTGCAAAAGTATTTCTTCAATATATATTTATTTGCAAAAAAAAAATAAATAAAATAAAATAAACTACCTAAAAAGAGACACTTTAAAAATTCATCGTAGCTATAACATATGCATAACTGAATAATTGTGCGTGTGATTAAAACTTTGGAACTAAAATTATCTTTATTTTGAATCTAAATTTAAAAAGATTATAGTTTCAACAGATTGTATCATTGGGTAATTTCGTTCTTAGAAATAACAACTGATCGATAAAATTAATCCTATTAAATAATAGTTTAATTATATTTTCGCTGCTTAATTGTAGCTGAAAATCCTGAGAAATTATTTTAGATATTCCTCTCCCAAGATACCATCTAAATAGTTTGAGCTTTGGTATTCAATCAATACCTCATGATTTTGAGCTAGTATAACTAACTTGAACGTGGATATTCTTAGTGAATTAAAATTCATTTTAAACTGTAGATATCAATCAAATTAGCTTTTCAGTGCAAATAGTTTTATTATTGAATAACAAATTGACAAATCAAAAACCTTTTAAAATATACCACGCGAAATTTCATTTCTATCAATTTCACACATTGTGAACTATAAAAATAATCCTAAACAAGAAATAGTCACATTAAATTTTAAATATTTGTTTTTAAGATCATTTTTTAATCTTATTTGTAGTTGGAAAAAATACAGTTGCAACCGCATTAGTAACAATTGAGTTTCAGCATAGTTAAACTAATAAACACATTGCTAGTTGTTAAAATTACTACCCTTATGATGTGACATATTGCTCATATATAATTTAGATGAAAAAAAGAAGATGGTACAATGTAAAATGATTGGCTTCTCAATGCATTGTATTAAAATGAAGCATTGTATTAACAGCAGATTTCATAAATTCATACTGCATTTTAGCATTGTTGCTTTATGACAAATTGTGGATATTGTACGTAAAAAAAGAAGAAGATACCTGGTACGTTTTTGATTTAAGTAAATGTTGAACTGTATACCAGAATTGTGTCTATCACAGTATTATTTCTTGCATTTAATAAAATCCCTGACTATCAGCATAATATGGAATCGAATGTTCATACGAAACACTATGCTAGACCCTTACTATCACTAAGAATCGAGAAGACAACAGAATATTGTTATTATGGTCATAATGGATTGTACAATCATGTCACAATAATCATTGAAAAAATAGCGTCTTTTCAAGATGAAAATATCAACACGAACGATTTGACGACGTTTGCAGCAGAATGGACTGTCAGTAAAACAGCCATAGTTTCAGCTACCTTTAACGTCAAAAGTAACAACATCAAAAGCTTTGCAGTCAAAAGTAACTTCAATGACAATGAACCTTGCTGCAAGAAAGGCGTGACACTATGTTTTTTGATTAATATTGATTCTGTTTCGATTCACCATGATTACAACTCTTCCATGTTTAGCGCTATCGAGTAGAACACCTTTTGTCAGGTTGAATTCGTCAATATCATATTGATCCATCACTTTAAATTCTGTTACGAGGTTCCATTGGATACAAGTTTCAGTCACCTCTTAATTGAAATTTGAGTAGTGGCCTGATTGATATGAGCAACGTTCTCATTATCTGAAAGTAGTGCGTTTGAGCCCCGGCTCATTCCGAAGACTCGTCGTATTCATTAAAGGCGGCTGGGGAACTTTAAATAAGTCGTAGTCGCGACGTTTTCCAGGTGAAACAATACCGCTGGGTGGGGGTAAGTCAAGCATTTGAGGGTCTTCTGCTTGATCCTTTTTCTAAATTACTAAGACGCCCATCCGGCTGCTTCAACTAACTCATAGAGTCCAAATCTGTACTATGTATAGGAAAACACTTTGGTTAGTTACATTTCTGCTGAAATAAAGAAGCAGCTCTACACTTTGAACAGGCCTCATTACATTTTTGTGTTCATTATTATAACTCCACTTATTTCCAAGTCGTGCCAAATACTACTTTTTAGCAGAAGTTCAATCAAGTATTACCGATATACAATGATTTTTTTTGGTACAAAAAATGTTGGCTAGTACCTTGACCAATGCGTTTCCCAAATTTCATGCCAATAAAAAGCATCTAGTTAATGGCTACTGAACAACTAGCGCTCATGCCGTAAGCTAAACACTATGGTTGATGAATCATGGTATTGTATTAAAGCTATTTGGATAATTATATTTTCACATGCCATCCAAACTCTGTTTATCTCAATCTCCAGCCTATACTGTTGTTATTAGAGAAATAATTGGTTATTGTAAGCTGGATATGAGCTTCCAAATTTCTTAATGTACTGCACTGGAAATTATTACTTATCATTTCCAGTACAGTAAATTTATCTAATAAATATTTTCTTTTATTTACATTTTTCTTGCTAATGGATAGTAGTATATTTTTATTCCAATGGGGATAAAAATTCAACACTATCCATTCGCCATTTGATAAATCTACAACTTTTTAAAAGTATTTCATGAAAATCAAATCCTGATTTCTTGATATTTTTATATTAACCTCCCAAAAAATGGTTTTTAAGTCTAATACTTTCGACATGAAAAAATATGAAAAACATAAAAAAATTATAAGAAAGTAATATAGAAATTACTTTTATAACTTTTTTTAGGACGACGAGATAATGCTGTAGAAATACGCGTTTGGACACAAACATAGTCATTTCTTTTATATTGCACGGAATACATGATCTTAATTATTTTCACAAATATTTTAAATTTTTCAGATACCTTTTTCTAGCTTTAAAAAATATTTGTATAAGGACAACGAATACCAGACTTCAAAGGGCATAACTTTTTAATAAAGTACTATGTGAAGCTGCATAAATGCATTTAGTATTTCTTAAATTTATATTGAAGTTTTAAAATATTCTATCCTTAAAGTAAGAGAGAGACTTTTTTTTTATTTTCAATGCCAGAGACTATTTTTTGCGTTTACATTTGAAATATAGTATAGTATATATTCCCCAAATATTTATGTTTATTGTGAAATAAAAATATATTTAAAACTTTCTAATATAATTATAAAAATATTTTCATAATGTACACTCTAATTAAACCATTAGTTTCTTCAAAATTAAAATAAGTAAGACATTTGCTTAGTAATAAGCAGAATATTTTTTCTGCGTCAAATTATTATTCAAATAATCATTTAAAACATTTTCTGTTTACAAGAAATTTAAAAAAAATATTAAATTTAAAATAACGGTTATGTTTCTAAAATATAAAAACTATCTTAATTAAATCTTAGAATCTTTTTTTTTTCAAAATATTAATCTTATTTTTTTGGTTTAAAAATAATCTGAAATCTTTAAATCTTAAAATATTTTAGTGAAAAACTGAACTGCTTTGAAATATTATACAATAAAATTTGTTACAAAATATTTCTCTTATAATTTTTGTACTCTATTACTTTACATATACCTCTTACACTCTATTACTTTTTGCTTCATATAATTTTAAATTGGGACAAATTTAAAAAATCTTTAACTATAATTTATATTTATTATTATAATTAATTAATTAACTATGATAATTAATCTTTAACTATCATAATATATAGTTTTTCGGATATATAATTAGGATAAATGGGGGCTAAAAATATTATTAGATGGAAACATACATTTATTTTCTTTTACACACAAGTTTACTAAAATATTTAACATACATAATTAGTACTCTCTTATTTTCAACATACTTGGGTTTTACACAAATACTTATTTCATTTTTAGATACATGAATATATATTTCGATAATGTTTAGTTAAAATTTTATAAGTAAAAAAATAATGCTATTTATTAAAAAATATTCAAGTATTTATTATTTTTTACATATTTGCACTTTTACAACTATTTCACTGCTTTTGTAAATAAAAATAGTTTAACATATTTATTATAAAAACTAGCTATGATATCTAGAATCAAAATATATTTTAAAAACTAGATATTTTTATTTTATTTTTTAAAAAGGCATGCATGTAGTGTATTAGAAAATTTATTAATACCCTATTTTTTAATTTTTAAAAGATTTAAAGAGAGACATAGTCTTATCTTCTACATAGCAATTTAAAACAAGTTATCATTGAACCAATAGAAACGACAATAATTGCTAAGTTGATACTTTGATATAGAAAAAATAAAGTTTCTCACACAAAACGAATATCCCATTTCTACTTAAAATCCAACATGTCTGATAAAATTAATATCCATGAACTAATTTTAGCAGGAATAATGTATTTTAAAACAATATTAAATTAATATTCATATATTTAAGCATAAAAATTAACAGCCTATTTACAATGACTGAATCATTCTCACAGTTTAACATTAAGTATTTGAAAAATTAATTTTCATTCTCGCGATTCACACACACACATAATATTAAAGACTATTGGATCATCTGATGTTAACATGAGGAAATGATATGGCATAAAATAAAGATAAGAACTGTCAATAAATGCACAGTAGGTTATAAACATCCATTAGTTATTTGAGGCTTTAAAATTTCGTACGATATTACAGAATAAAATTTGAAAACAAAACAGAACTTATTTATATGAAATATGCTCGAATAATATTAAAGAAACATCAGAGATGTACTACCATCACTCCAGTCCCCATATATTTATGACGTAAAGGAATTCATTCATTTACAAGTTTCTATTTGAGAGAAAGAGAGATAGCTTCCTCTGCTGAAAAAAACGTATCGTACCTTTATGACCTTCATTCGCAGACTTTCCATAAAAAAGCATTAAATATTTTTTTTTCATCGCCGATTGTAAAGAGTACTAATTAACTAAAATATAACATTTGTTAATAATCTATACAGAGAAGCAATTTGAATGTATATAAAAAGAAGTAATGATTTATATAACCCTAGAAAGAATAATAATTCATATTTAACCAAGCACAAAACCTTGCATTTCAATGTAAGTTATATCAATGTCTCAATATTAATGTTTATATTAAATATAAAGACAGATAACTTAGTAGATAAAAACTGTTATTTGAAATAATTTATCATTAGCTGAATATTTGGCTTCTGGAAAGACAATTTAATAAATAGTATCGTGAAGAAAGAATTTATAAAAATCTTCTTCAAACCCACTCCAACGAAAGTGTGCAAAAAATAGACATTTTATTGAAAATGTATTAATCGTTATTTTAATCTAGTTGGTATTGACCCTCGAACTTTCCAACTCTGTATGTGTAAATTTAAATATAAAATATATTTTTGTATAAAATTTAAATGCATAAATTTGTCATTCTATATTATTTTTCATGAGCTTAATAAATACAATTTTTTTAAATAATTTTATAATTATATTTTTTTCACTTTATGCATCATCTCAATTTGAATGTTTCTATTAGGTTTTGTGATGCTAAGTATCATTTCAACAAAATATAGAAATATTTTGTTTAATATATATATTTAATAGCTTTGCAATCATAAAATAATCATGAATAAAATAAAAAAAATAAAATAAAATAAAATAAACACAATTGTTTGAAAATTTTGTGTCATAAAAAAAGGAACCTGAGGAAAGTGTAGAATATTTTAAGTTTTTTTTATAATCTTTTTCCATGAACAAAAGCGCTTGTGAAGATGAAAGAATTTCAAGGTTAAAATTGTGAAATTCAAGTTGAAGGAAATTTATAATGATTAAAGTTTTAAATCCTTCTAAAACAGTTCATAAATCGTATATTTTATCTTACAATGATTATCATATAATGATTATATAAATACACTTTCCTATCAGACTTAAAAATTAATTATTTTCAAAATTAGCGTCATAATTTGATTTTTTTATTAAAAAATTCATTCTTATGATGGTGATCGTCTTATCAGGAGATAAATTATTTTCATGTCTTGAAAGAAGGGAGTTCGGTAGTTAATTAAGCAGTCTAGGCTTGTGCTTATACGAATTAGACATTCTAAATTAAAAACATCTAACGTTCCTCTTTCAGTGTTGGATGGAGCTTTGTTGTTCGCAATTTTCATAGAGCTATTGAATTCATTACATGAACAAGATTTCAAATTTCTGCATAGTTGACTGTGTTTTCATTTGTTTATATCGTAAGAAAAGAACACAGTCAAGATAGTAACGTATTAATGCAATTAAAAGCAAAAACCATTTTGGACTCTTGAAAACACAATTCATTTTTTATTTATTTATTTATTTTGATTCAAATCAAAATCTTATATTATATCGCAGGTTATAGAAGGCCTAAATTTAATTATTTTCGTAATTATTAATCGCAAAATTTGATATGTATCCCTTTTTGGTCAGTCTCCATAACAATACGTAAGTAAAACAGTGAAATTGTGCGGAAAGTTTCATTAAAATTCTTTTATTTTTGTATTGAGTTTCATTAGTAAATAAAGGTAACATAGCTCACTGTTAATCAGAGAATTCTGCGACAAGAATCGTTTCCATGGGCGGGGATGTCGTACAAGTGACTGTAGCTGGCACTGCAACCACATTTCGCTGAACAGTTCCGTAAATAATTGGAGCAAACGGGCTCAGAACCCCATCCAACTGGGCTCCCGTCCAATGCTGCGTCAGCCAGAAGCCCAGCTGAGAAATGGATTATTCAGTCAGTTGTGTTAAAAAGTGGGAGATAGTGTTTGCCAATGATCAATGTTAGACATTGTTGATCATAGAAGTGGGTTTCTAAAACCAAAACTGTCGCCAAATCTACTGAAAAATGCATGTTTCGCTTGAGATGAAAGGAAATGTGGTTGGTGATTTATCATAAGTTTACCAAACTTGTAACCAACAACAATAACTATTTTTACTATTTTGATGAGAGATTACCCCTAAAAAAAGTCCGCCTCTTTTTTACCTTATGTTGTAAAATAATACCATTGTGTGTTTGTGTTAAATTATAGTATTCTCACTAACTGATCAGCTGGTCATTTCAAAACGTAACATTTTTTGGTTGAGCTGCCAGCCGAATGTGCCTAACATTCCAGTTTTACTAGTTCGTGGTTTCGACTTTCATATCGGTCTGGAATACTTGTAATAATTCAATAGTCACTTAAAGATATATGTTCCAGTAGAATTAACATAGATGAACAAAATATATTCGAAGAATAACGAATAAAACTAATCAATTCATAATTTAATTCTTTTAGAGGCTTTCGCTTCAATTGTTACCGATTTAAAGATTTTAAAAAGATACGAATAAAATAAAAAAAATATGGGAATACATCTATTGTTTTGGATCTAAAAATAGAGAAGAAATTAAAAGTTGTCAAAAAGATACGATGTATGGTGAATGTTTAAGAAAATTTATCACCAAAATGTCAATATAAATTTAAATAAAATTTTCTATTATATCATAGTACAGCAAAATACAATGGTGACAATAAAGTAAAATCCTAAATATGATTCAGCTATTTCTTGTCACTTTCAAAAGATATTGGCATAATGGTCAACGACTTCATATTAATTAAATTTATGTATTTTTCGCATCCACTGAAAATGGATATCTTGGAGACAGTGAAATGTAACCACGTTAACGTTTAGAGAAAACCTAGAAAACTCACAAGTTCTTATTGTATGTCTGATGTGTATGTCAAAAGTGAAACCACTTACCCCTCTCTTATTGTTCAATAGCCATTGGTACCATAAGACATTTTAACAATCACCCTGTCTTTACCTTCTATACTTTTTCTTTAAATGAATCGATGGCTTTTTATCGGATGTTCACTGTATTTATGTTTTGCAAAGTAGAATACTTATTATAATCTCTGTATTATTAAAAGTAATTGACAAGGTTAAAAAACAAAAGTGCAACATCTCAAAGAGCTGTTCAGTACACATTCCAATAGGTATACTTATGGAAATTAGAACCAATGCTTATATTTTGTTTTTCAATAAGATTAGAATTTATCCGGAACTTTCCAATCAGAAAGAATAATGTGATCCTAATTCTAGGTATTCTGATTCTCCATTGAAAAAAAATACTAACTGTTCTAATGCAAAACATGAAGATTATTTCATATGATTTGAACAAAGCTCATTTAATGGGGATTTCAATTGTTAATTTCCTACCTTCATATCCTGTATGTCTTTAAAAATTCATATTTACGACTTCACACAAATAAGTAAATTAAAGTTTACTACATATTCGCTATAAATTAAAACTTCTCTGAATGTGGCGATATAATTTAGGGATACTACTTCAGCTTTAACATTAAGTGAACTGCTTTAACAGCAATGTGAAGTGAGAAAGAAATGAACATTAATGACAATATCTATTATAATGTTAAGAAAAATAATAAGAACAAATTTTCATTATAGGGTGATTCCCACGAGGTTGGCAGCGTCTTTATTATTCTAATAAATGTGTTCGGTCACCTTCAAAAGCTCATTCACTATCTCTTGATGAAACTTCGGTCTCACAGCTATTTGCACATATATTTAAATCATTAGCTAATGTTTCAAAGGCTTTCAACGCATTAAATGGTTTGAATATAGCCTACTTTCAAAACTATTAAGCACTAATGGTTCAAGCAGCGCATTCGCAAAACCTGTCGGAAGTAGTTATTGCAATTTCTTTGATAATAACGAAAAACCTAGTAAAAGGAAGATTATATAACTACCCAATGAATAAATAGTTTGTATAGTTAAAAATTGATTTTCATTGCTTTTAGATTACTTTTAACAATATAAGGTATTTATGATGGCTTTTTGATTCACTAGGAATACATTAATTTATTTTGTACTGAGAAATTATACATTTTTATATTTATTTTACTGTCTAAAATATAAATTGTATGTAAAAATTGCAAACGTATATATATAAAATAAATTAATGTATTCCTAGTGAATCAAAAAGCCATCAAAAAAAAAAAAAAAAAAATCAGTTATTTTAATCTGATCTGCCCCCCAAAACAAATTAAAATAACTGATAATCAAAAAGTAAAATACAATTTTTTGTTTGCTATAATTGCGTTTAAGACTATAATGGCTGATTGTTTTTATGTATCATATGTTTATATTAAAGTTACTTATATTACTACAAACAACCAAAATATAAATGAATACAAAACATTTAAATCAATCTTGTAAAGTTTGCTTTCGTACAAGATCCAGTGAGATAGAAAGAAGGAATTAATCAGAAAATTGGCGGGAATCTTAAGTCGGGAAGAAGGAATAACTCTAAAGGTTGGTGGAAATGATGTCCCATCTAATAATATTTAAATACAAAATTGGTGATGTGTTGTATATGTTTTAAGAAGATTCTCCGACTGATATTTCGGTATTTTTCTGAATTTTTCTTGAAAATGGGAAAATTCTATCAAATCACTGACTTAGCTTGCTATATCAGATTAAACAGATTAAAGAATGAAATTGAGTAAAAAGTTTTGTTGAAGCTTTGTTTGCTATTGTTACCTCTTATACCATAACTGCCGATTGTTTTAATGCATTTTTTCTACTTTTACGACGTATATAACTTTTTTATAGAATTTATTCAACTATTATTGAATTAATGCAAATTAAAGTTTGTTTATCTACTCACTGCTAGTGCATATTCCAAGCAGCAAACTCCTTATAGAATACAATACAATATTATAATAAATTGAAAACAAAATACTATAAAGTGGCCAATAAAATATATTCATTAATGTTACCAATATAATTTTACTTTTATTAAATAAGATAAAATTTTTCATGAAAATAATCTTGGAAAGAAGGAAAATTTGAAGTTGAAATTGCATATCAACATTTTTGTTTATATTCTTTTTATTGAAAAAAAAACTAATAGAAGAGAACCTTCGAGAGAATAAAATGTTTCTTATATTACTGTAAACAAAAAGGCTCTTTGTTGAATTAATTGCCTTTTCAACTGTGAAAAAGCTATGTGACATTTCTCCAAATTTTAATTTTTTTCAGAGCTTTTTTCTTTGAATATTTTTGTATTTCTAATTCTGAATAGTTTCATGGATACATTTTAATATATGTATACAATAAAATATTTATCTGATTTTTTTATTATATACATATAGATACTATTTTTTATAATAATAAATGAGTGAAATATATTTTTCTTAAAAATATATATTTCTCTTTCTGTAGAAAAAGTTATTTTGGTATTTATACATCCGGTTCATCGTATTTGAATCTTAATTACATAAACGAAGATTTTTTTCAACATAATTCCATCAATTCTATTCTTTTTTTTCAATGTCCATTTTCCGAGTTAGTAGATGAAAGATAATCATTGCATCCATTAGAATGACACTTTGTGAATTCAAATCCTACTTCGGATATTTATAATGTTTTGGAATCTGCTTTTTGCTATTAATCTCTTCGACTTCTTTTGTCACAAAACCTGATCAGAAATCAATCCATAACGAAGTTCTATTTATTTTTCTAATGTGCTGTTCTACCAAACAAAATATGTGTAATGACAGCAAATTTCCTGTAATAAATGCCTGAATTTTATATTCTCTATCTTTCTGCTATTTTTATTTTTGAAATATCTACCTTTAAGGAAGCTATTATTCATCAAAAAATCCAGTGAACTAAGTTTTTCATATACCTCAATTTCAATTTCATTGGCATTTTTATGAATCATTGTTAAGCAATTTGATTGGTGCCGTGAACCTATGCCTTTGAACAACATATTTATCATCATTATCTTATTTGATCTTATTATCATTTTATTTGGTTCATAAAAAAATGATAATTCTGAATAATCATTCATGTACATGACCCTCTATGTACAAGAGCAATGTATAACTTAAAAATACCGTTCAGGGAAAAGCATCAACAAAAAGAGCTGGAAAGCTTTACAGAAGAGAATCATGATATTCCGTAAATGCACCAGAAATTAAGAATCCAATTATATATAATTCCTATATCACCCTGTATTCCTATTCCGCATTCCTATTCCGCATAATCAATGGTAGCTAAAATTATGGTTACCTTGCTGATAGTGTATGCCACTCTAAAAGTCATTGCACTATGCGAAGAGATAATTATAATAATATAGTTATCTCCTCTTTTTTCACAAATAAGCCCATTTCCAGACTAATGATCAGTGTTGTGATTCTACGATTTTGCAATTATAACCTCACATTTTTTTTACATTAAATGTTGAGATCGTACCTTCCATTCAGTATGACTTCAACGAATCATTTTCATATTCACAAGAACACTGATTGGATTTCGACCACCGCTAGAGACAATATCTTGGAAAGATAATCACTTGCACTATCAGTAAATAAGAGCGTCGTAACATAGAATAAAACTAATAAATTTCTTGTGAAAGAAAGGTAAAGGGAGCTTGAAAAAGGTTAGTTTTCCTTATACATAAATATAGTACATAAAGTAACCATAACGACTTCAAAGACTACAAGCACATCCGTACAGTTATAAAGACACCTCCAACGTTTAGTTAGCAACGCTTAGTGAAGATTTTTTCTACGAAGTGACCTTTGTTTATTGCACATCGTCAATGACTGTGAATGCTTAGATGAGCAGAAAGTAATCAGCATTCATATTGAGAAAAAAAAATCATCTTTTACAAATTAAGGTACAATTTATGAACTTACTGTGGCTAAAAGGTATTCGTAGAACTTTAATTTGCTTAGGTACGCAACGGAATATGCCATTGTAGCTTCTGCATTATTGAACATTTTATATATTAGTATTATATCATCAATTGGTATGGGAATGTTTAGGATTTCTTTTTTACTCAATCATTTTACGAATTAGAAGCAATTTGGATTATCAGTGGTTCTTCCAGGCAATTTTATAATTAAAAATTATTCTTTTCTTAAAAATTATTAGCAAGAAAAATTAAAGCTTTCAGTGTCATACGAGTTATTCAATGTTTCCTTTATGATCAAATTTCTAAGTGTCAATTTTTCTTCGACCTGCCTGATTGTTCAAGCTATTTTTCCTTAAATAATCATGGAATATGATTACAAGAATAATTAATTTTACTACATTAGAGGAAAAACATTAATTAAAATAGTGACGTATTATTTTAAAATTGTGGTGAATAATCTGTATGAGTTCAAACCACACCACATAAAATTAGTCATGAGAAAAAAGTAACATATACAGACTTTTGAAGTTCATCTTAAATAAAACTATAGAAATGTTTATAATTAATATGTACTCTCTCTAGAAACTCTATTTCATTTGTAAGCAATCTCTCCTTAATGTTGTTATCTCTTTCTCTCTCCATCTTCATAGCTATAATATATACATAAATAATCCTTTGCATATCCATATACAAATAATACAAATACATAACAAATACGCTCATACTCACAAAAACCAACTTTCACTTTTATTTTGTCAAGTTGACATGTTTTCAAAAATTTATTTTGCTTAGAAAAATTTGTGAATTTAAATTTTTTTCGGTTAAACAATCTACATTTTACTGAACTGAACTTAAATCATTTTTAATTTTAATAAATTATACACCAGATTTTAAAATTATAAACAAAAGGTATCAAATTCTGAAACTTTTAGTTGTTAATATGCTTTACTATATTTTATTTTTTAAGAAATAAACTAATTTTTCTTCCAAAAATATTTTCCAACAAAATATGCCAAGTTTTTTAAAATACTCATTAATATAAAGTGCAGCTTTTAAAATGAAATATGCTTGCATATGAGTCTAAATTTTTAATACCAAATATTGGGAATTATGCTAAATATTATAAATTAACCCAATATATACTTATAATTTAAAAAATTATAATTTAAAATGTTATGAGATTTAGTAATTAACATGATGTACTTTTTGTAATTTATATCGAATTTAAAATTTCATTTTGATAGATATAAATCATACCTATTTGAAATAGAAGCGCTAAAAGAAAAGCTAAGAAATTTTAATACCATTGTTTAAAAACATTGTTTTTATAGTTAATCATTATGATAACCATTATATAGTTATCATAATGATTAACTGTATACTGCTTGTATATGGTCATCAATTTATGATTAAATATTATTCAGTCACTCAACATTTATAATTTACAATATAGATGTAAAAGATGTAAATATAAGTCATTTTGTTTACTTACGTTTTTCGCTTTTTTCTACAAATCCCAAGATATTCTAGAATAAAAGAAATTCTCATGGGCCATAAGAAATTTAAGATTTTCAAAATTGCTGTAATAGAAAATCAGTTTTATGTTTCCTTGTAAGTTTTATTATCTTACTTTATCGCTTTAGTTCAACTTGACGATGTGTAAAAATTACTTCTTTCATCTTGTCTTTTTTTCAATTTTGAAATATCTACTATAAAAACAAGCTGTTTATTATTATTATTTTTTATCTTCTTTGCTGTATTTTATACCCTAACATACAATTCATGAAGTTAAGAATAAATGGCAAGTTTTCTAAAGTCTAAAATGAGCTTTTATTTTATAATCCTTTTCTTCAACCTCTCGAAATTTCACATAGGTAACAATATGCATACTATTTCGCAACTTTAATGAAGGACAGGATAGTATCCCAAAGGAGTAAACATTTTGGGGCCTTTAAACTCAGGTGTAGACGATAGTATAATTGTATCCTCTATACCTGAGTTTAAAAGCCACAAAAAGTTTACTGCTCTTTAGGGCTATATTCACATTACAGAAAATAGTCTAAAATAGTCTAAGGCAACTATAAGGCATTTGAACAGTCACGTCAATTTTGCATTCTTGGAAGACCTTCGCAAATATAAATTGTATTCATATGCCTCAAAGGCCAAAACCAAGGAAACCAAATTATCTTATTCCTAATGATCTACTTAATAGTCGTATACCCAGAAAAAAGAAATGATTTTTCTATTTTAAGTCCTTAAACATCATCTGGAAAAAAAGGCCAAAGTCTTTTGCTAAAAGAAATTCAATGTGGCCATTGAGAATTTTTTAAATTTTTGATTGAAAAAGTTTCGCGAAAATTATAGTTAAAAAATTTATTTGTTGAAAAATAACCAAATATCTTGTTACATAACAACTCTTTGAATTCTCACTGTAGCCTAATAATAGTGGCTTTAGAGTAGAATAACCTAGTTTGATTCCAAGTATTTTAAATTGTGAGTTACACATATCTCCTTTCCATTTGTATGCATTCAGAAATTGGTTCCAGGTATGGTAAGACATAAATACATTGATTTATACAAATTACATACAGAATGCACATATATATTCAAATGACGTAGTGGGTAAGTGTTGGAGATTTATGAAACACTGTGGTGGTCTACGCTCAGAACTTCTGTGAAAACATTTGATGGTATACATCAATTTAAAAAAACGCCGATTTCTAGTGTAATTTGTTGAACAGGCAGTATTATAGATGATAATTGGATGACATCAACGAATCATTAAGAAATTGGAAGTTCAAAGTAAGAGTAAAGGGTTGTAGCGTTCGGGATCTCATAGCGTCGTTTCTCGAGTTTGGATATTATTTCTAAAGACAGAAACAGCTATTCAATATTTTATGATGGTCATCCACTCATGACAGTTATCAACCGGTAACTATGACACGCGAGAAAGAATAGATAACAAAAGAAATTGATATGCAACACACACAGATTATTGAAGACCAATACCTCACTTTACTACGGTTAGGAAATTAGACAATGTTGATTTGATTGTACGACCACTATATTGTAACGGTTCAGAATGCACTTTCTAGGTTTCGATCTAGTTTTCACGAGAAAAATAATAACCATTGTGAGCAAACAAAAAAAAAATTATCATTTCACAATGGCTGCTTCAGTATTGTTGGAAAGTGAAAAAGTTCAACACATCGACTGAATGGCCGAATTCCCAGATAAAAATCCAATTGAACACATTTGGAAAACCTTAGAAATATGTTTTTCTCCCATCAACTAGTAGCAGAAATGATTGGTTCTACAAAATGGATCTGGAAACATTTTTTAACAGCTTGTTGTAACTTTCTATTCAGCTTGGTTACACACTGTTAATCTTGTTTAGCAATTAGAAGTGACCGTATCTCTCACTTTGATTTTCCTTGTCAGAATCCTTGGAGGCTTGAATAGGAATACACACGCATTTATCATATAAAAGACACTTATCATATAACAACTTGATCTTCTGTTTAATTGTGCTTGAGGATAATTTTTTTAATATCCTTTCTTTGAATTTCTTTCTTATAAAGTTATTATTTTCCCAATTCTTATGTCTTGGGATGTCATTGTAATACTTTAGTTAATTATATATTAATAATTTTTAGTTATATATTATAATTACTTATTTTTTAAAATTAGAATACATTTTTATGAAATTAAATTAGAAAACGCGTCCCATGTGTAATTTTTGTGTACCAAAACAATTAAAGAAACATTCTTAAATAAGCATAAAATTCTATCTTCCAATATATTATAATTATTTTAAAAGTTAGTGAGCACACAAACAGATATATATATATATTTTAAATTTCTTTTACATTTGATTCCATGGGTTTAAATCGCGGTGTCGCCATATTTAATGTATATATTTGTACTAGCAGTTATATTCAAATAAAACTGCTGTTATACATTTCTAATTTGTTCGCTTTATTTATGTTATTTTTCATTCAAGTAAATGCTTGTAGGAATGTCATTAAAAAGGTATACTGAATTATAGCTTTCACTTGATATTTTCTAATCTTTTTAATAAAAGAGTGAGTATATTCAAGATAGGATTATTTAATTCTATCTTCTTCTTTAGAATCTGGAATAAAAAACAATTGATTGCGCAAAACGAGACCCATTCGGAATCATCTGATGTGGCTATATTCATTGCCAACATTCTTTAAGAATGTAACAAAAAATATATCAGAAGGTTCCAGAAATAACTCGATTCAAATGGAGTGAGCTTATCTTTCTTATTCGTCTGCTGGCAACTGAAGCCACAGTTGAAAACCGCAGTAGCTACCATAATGAATGGATGCCAACACTAATAAAGTAAATCGCGAATCTCTAGCGAAAGGGTTACAAAACTGAAGGGAAATGCCTTAATTGCTTTTTGAATGACATGTGAAACGATAAGAGTTTATTTTGTTAAGTTTTTGTGTGCCCAGTTGTGATCTCGTATTTTATCGTTTGGCCCATTCCTTTTTTATTCCATCAATTATTATAACTTTGGATTCTTTTTATTTAATTTATCTCATCTGGCAACACGCCTTGGACTCTTTTCTCCTATTCATGTGGTTTTCAGTCTCTGATTAATGACGTCAGAAAATTGTTTTCAGAACTATTTGGGACAAAAAATGCGGAATTTTTTAAAGATATTTACTTAAATGATCTTGCAGAATTTGGCAATGAAATTTCGAATAAACTCTGCCATTATCTTATGAAAAAAGTCGTCTGCTGAATTCCTTTTTCTATGGTGATATATTGAATAGTTTTATCATTTTGAAAATGGATTCTTTTTCCTTAAATAAATATTTATTAAATATTTCAAGTATGTATTTAAATTTTTCACAAGCTCAATTAAAAAAAAAGTAAGTCAAAATGTCTTTCTTTAATTATGAAATATTACTTTTGTTTACTTACTTATGCAGTGTAAGAAAAGTGTAATTTACTAAGAATATTTGAGAACCACTCATCATGACATATTTCCTAATATTTTTTAATGAAATAAAATTATATAAGGGATGAAATTTGAATTTCATAAATTTAAACATCAGATTATTTTCTATTGATTCTCTTTACCTTATATTTCTGAGGTTATTTAAAAGTTGGAAAAAAATTTCACATAAAGAGAATAAGACACAAATAGAATTTTTCAATTAATATCAGGAATATCACCAATAAAAGTTCATAGTGATTTTATTACTAATTTATTTCAATATATTAAATACGTATTATAGTTTAGTATTTATATAATTAAAGTTTTATTGATATTAGTTTGTGATTTCCATAAACTGATATGAGTTTTATTTATAAGTAGAATAATTTTTAAATTGACGGAAAACAATATATTTATCACATTATTAGGGAAAAAATATATTTAAAAACATTAGTAAAAATATTTGATACTACGTAGAATATAGCCTAATTGCAAAAAGCTATTATAAAGTATTTAGCATTCTCCTCGTCTTCACCTTCCATAGATAATAAATAATATTCGGGAATCGAAAATGAGAAAACATGGAAACCTCCCAACCACCAATCCTCACACATGTGCAAGTAGAAAGCAGAAACGCAACATTCATCCCCCGTTATTCAATAATAGCTATAATTGAACCCAGTAACTTTTACTCTAAGGAATGTGACTTTTAGCACTAAATTACGGTAAACTTTCTGAGAATATTTAACAAAATATTTAAAAATAATACAATTCAAAACTAGTTTCTGTCGAAACTAGTTTTGAATTGTAAGTTGAATCGTTTACTTATCAAAACTAGTTTATATCGACTAGTTTGAATTGTTTAAAAATTGAAAGTTACTGCATTATTTGGAATAAATGTTTTTGACCAATCGTTTAGATGGATTAAGAAATAACGTTTCTTCCATTTTGGAAGGAATAATGAAGAACAAAGTTTTTATTGAAAATATTGCATTAAAATAGTTTTCCCTAAGAACACAATATTCAAAAATATATTACCTAAGAAAACTATACTATTCAATCATAAAATTTAATGCATTGTGAATTAAACTAAAATTTTTTGGGAAGAAACTTCTCTTGCAGTTTTTATAAGTTTCTAACAACCCCACAATGTATTCCTAGTTAAAAAATACATTTAAATATTTTTAATTAATTATTTTTAAAATAAAAAACAATTCTTATTTTAGTGTTGCAAATTTATCGTTTAATTTTGTCATTTTTTCTGTGGTGGTAAAGGAATAGTACTTTTGGTATTCAGTTCAGTAGATCGCGAGTTCGATTCTTACTCAGATGTGTTGTTTATAATGGCTCAAAATTAATCTTAAAATTATACTTCCTAGTCTAATTATTCATCAATTTAAAAAAGTGATCATAGAATCATTAACCAGACCAAAACCTGCAATTATTGAGCAATTAAATTTGCTCAATATTTCTTTCTTTGTTTTTGTAGAGGCTGTCTGAAAATATTTAATATTTCTAAAAATAAAATATTTAATAAATCTAAAATGTAAAAAAAATTCAGTTTTCCAGTCTTTAACTCAACAAACTCGTAAGTTCAACTCCCACGTTATGAGTGTCTCCGAAATTCATTTTACACCATTAGATCCCTGTCAAATAATCTTCTATGAGCAAAAATTATGTGTATTACCAAATCGAATCACAATCTCTACCAATATTTTAAAGAAAGAAATTTCTTTCATGACTGTTTTTTATTATTTAATATATTAGCAAATAACAAGGTAAATTACTGCATCGAGTTTTCAGATCTACTTATTTCTACTTACGTTAAAACAAACTAAAATATATCAGGATATGCTATATAGAAATCTAATCTATCACCCTAATATTTTTAATCGTGATTAAATGTGAATTTGTCCTCTTTCAGCATCATAAGGATTTTTTTAGTGAATGAACATTGGTCCAACTGAATACTGAATAGGTCCTCAGAATACGAAACTGTTTTTCGCGTTGTAAATTATCAGACCAGTTACTTTTCAGATATGAAAACAGTTCTTCCCCAATCGGGTTACCACGGCTCTCAACATAACGGCTCAAACATCAATATTCTGAACATATAAGACTAAATGCATATTTCAAAATGTACTCAGAAAATTTTCCTTCACAATATTTCACATATTGCGCTTATATTTCCGCCTTAATTTTATCGTAATAATTGTAAATATACTAAATGAAAGATCATGAATTTTAAATTAATAATAAAACAAATTTATATTGACAAAAAATATACGAAAGCAGTTCAAAGCATATTTTTCGTATTTAAATGTGTCATTTGGATTAGATTATTCCCAAAATTCCGCAAAAGCGAAGAATAAAAAAGAGAAATGTCAATGCATAGATGAAATCTGGCATTCTAGCATTGTTGTAAATTTCTACTGACAAAACTATGACAGGCGTTACTAGCAAAATTAATATCAGAAAATCTCCGCCAAAGTTCCCAAAGGAGCTTCTTTCTTTGTAAATGTCGATAGATCACTATTATTATCTCAGGTAAACCGGATACAAGAGCCACGATACCGAAAGTGGGTTACGATGGCGTTCGCTTTTGGCGCTTTACCAAGACAGAAGAACCCTCTTTGCGCCACAGAGCTTCCTGTTCTAAGTTTTTGAGTGTGGAACAAAATATTTTCATTGCTTTCTACCTCACTTTCTCAATTTTTTTAAATTTTCTTTAAGTCCTGGGCGAATAGATTGTAAAAGCTCAAAGAACAATTCCCATTTTTCTTTCCTGTGAATCCACGGCCCGGTGGCAAAGTCGCCAAACAATAACTTCCCCATAAATAACTGATGGCGAATCTTTGTGTCTGCTTCTTTTGATTTGTGAGAAATTTGGCGATAAAAAAATAAAGGCAAATATGAATACATCGCATACGCTCCTCGTTAATTTATGGAAAGAGTTGAGTTTTGGCCTTCCCAATCGCCCTGTCACTTTACCTAACTATGAATAAGCGTTATTGCCTAGATTGATAGATGGCGCTCAGGTAACTTTCAGCCCCGCCGGAGTGTTTCATCACTTGGAAGATCTAAATCTGTGCAAACTTTGTCCCTAGAGAGAGTTCTTATCATAGCGACATAAAGGAGAAAAGCCATCTATTTTCGCAACAGTGAAAATGATTTGTCATCAGGAAATAATTCACAAAAGTTATGAAAATAATTTATATTGCTTCAGACACAATGACAGTTATTAATTTTTAAGTGTTAATTTAGTTTTGCACGAAAATGCAATATGCAAAGGTATTCAAATTACCAAACAAAAATGAAATTTCTCTATTTAATTCGATTTTATTTGGTAGTTATGAATATGTGTTAGGTAGGAAATTATAAAATATCAATCAATTTATCTCTTCTGTTGTCTTGGTTGTAAAAAAATTTGAGGAATATTTTATTATTGTTAAAACTACAATACAAAACAATTTAGCATAATGATTTCTGATTTCATATAAAAAGCTAAAAAATTCCTTTGTATGTTTTAGGAAATTAAACGTAAATAAATATATGTTTCCATAATTCATTTAATGCACTTACTTTTTTCATAATTTATAATGCGATGAGATCATCCCGATAAAGATACAAAGTTATTTTAACTCGTTTTAGACATTTTATCGAGTATATATATTTTAAGCATGGCCATTTTTATAATGAATATATTTTTATTTAATACTTTTAAAATAGATAGATAGATATAAATAGATATTCTTTAGGTACATAGAATCAATTACTTTTATAATATTTATATGAATTTGTGAAATATGACAATGGAAGAATTTATAAACAATATGGCCATTTGTAGGAAATTATAATGACATATTTTTCTGAATAATATTTAAAGGACATTTATATTTTTAATTTCATAATAAAATACATAATTAGATGCGTGAACAAAAATCCAGTTAATACCATGGTTTTTCCGCATATTTGTAACATGTTATAAGATGTATTTCTATTACTTTGACACCACGAACTTAGCTGAAAAAGATCATAGTTAAATAGGTTGCAAAGCATTGATCATGGATTCTCTGCATGTTACCTTCCAAAAGATAATCCTGTAATAATTGAATACCAGACATTTTTATAGATAATGTATGATATTCAATAGCCGCAAGGGAGAAAACCCGGAATTTTTCCAAGTACAATTTTCGAGATGTGCTATTGTATGAAATACGATAGAAGTGCATTTAGAAAGTTGAAGCGTAACATCCATTTTCTTTTGTTTAATTGTGGTTGGAATCAGACTTAATAACTTTCACTGTGAAGAAAATTATCCTACCATAAGATTGAATCACAGTTAATTAAATAGATTATCCAAAATCTTAGAACGAACATATTTCTGTTTTTCTATACAAATTCCTATAAATTAAAAGTGGCAGATTATTTTGATCAATAATTTTATATTGGCATCTTGTATTTACTTTTTGGGGCTTAGAAAAAAAAGAAAAATTGAAGTAATTAAAAATGCTTAAGTTTACTTAATTTTAAAAGCTGCTTTTAAAATATTCTTGATTGCTTAAAAATTTTAATCTATTTAAGTGTTCAAATTTAATCTTCCAAATTCTCTTGCTTTTTTTCAACTTTTACTTTATAGAAATCATTTTTTTAATGTAAAGTTATTGGTTCTTATATATAGGCCTACTTCTTTTTTTTACTGAATCTTCCAAATTTCATAATACATCTATATTAAATGATGTTAGCGTGATATATTCTAGAACAGCTAATTTAAATAAACATGTTCTATATTCGATGATCTGTCACATTAGTAGTGATTTCTCTCTCTCGCCTTTTGAATAACATGACGTTTAAAATTTACATAAAATCTCATTTTGATGTAACCTTTTATATTTCTTCAAAAATAATTCATTATTTCCTTCTGTCATACTTTCTTTGATTAAAACTTTTATTTATTTATTTCATTAAAAACTGTATTCGCGCGCGAATATTCCTATGAAAATCATAAACATATTTATTCTATTTAAATCTCCAATTTTGAAGAAAAAAATTGTGTGTATTAAGGTTTATGCAATCCATTTTGTTAAAAAGTTTTAATTGTGTAAAACTTGCAAGAAGTTAAAATTTTAAAAGATGATAAAATAGCTATAAAACTGGTAACATTAAAATTGCTTCCACTTATGTAATATAAGAAATTCTTATCGTAAGTTATAATCTAATGCTCAAATAATATTTTAATTCCACAACTTTATAATTCGTGAAAAAAATTGAGTAATAAAATGAATTTCTGTTGGAAATCATTGCATTTTTAATATATTTGCTATAATCTATACACTATTAAAAATTAAATTAATCGTTTTGATACTTTAATGTTTAATCGCTATAATTAAAATAATTTTCATGCTGTTTTAACTCGCCTATATTTCTGAAAAAAATCATCATTTTATGTAAAAATGCTCGGGAAGAACCATATAATAGCTGATGACGATATAAATTTTACGAATAATTGCATTCATCTCTATAAAATCTTGAAAAAGTTTCTTTTTTTTAATTTTTAAGAAATACAAGTATAAAAGAAGTTCATTGGAGAAATGCTACTTTCTTTCGGCATAAATGTAAAGACTTTCATATTTTGTGAATAATAAGAGAAATGAAATTTAACTTTAAAGATTTTAGAAAGTTAAAGTATTTTTAGATCCATGATTAAGATTTCTTGTAACATTGTATGTACTAAGTAGTGTACATTTTTCTATCAATAAGTTTCAAATAATTTATATATGAGAATAAATCCATATTTTCATCAAAAAAATATTTCGTATAATTTGAATTTTACTATAAAATGTTTTTTAAATTTTATATTTATTAGAGAATATAATAAAATGCTCCTTACGAAATACAAACAATTTAAATTTCATTTTATAATTTTTATATAAAAGAGCAAATTGAAAACTCAAAACTGTGAATATATCTCAAAATAGTTAATCTAAGTAATTTAATATCAAAAGCTAGTATATTTTGGTTTATATTTTGCATTTATAATAGTTTCCAAGCAACTTGTTAACTATTCAACAACTTTCAGAATAACAATGGTGTAAGAATACTTTTCTATCAGAATTTTTGCAAAGCTATCTTATATTTTTCTCATTTCAAATGAAGCGAATTTAATAAACATGAAACAAAAGAAAAAGTTTTCTTTTTTAAAATAAGTTTAACAAAATCAGTAAATATTCTTGCAGGCAGGAGTCAGACTATGAAAAATAATTTCTAGAAATTCGGCAAAAGTTATTTGAATTTGCATTTAATTTGGAATAACTATTGTAATTTACCTATTAAAACTATATTTCAATTTCTTAAATTAACAATATTTAAAAAAAACTATATTTCAATTCCTAAGAATTTTCGCATTAGCGTTATTACTATTAAAATTAAATTTCAATTCCTAAGAATTTTCGCATTAAGGACAGATGTATTTTTTGGATTAGTTATAAAACAGTTTCATTGTGCTATGCGCTCACCATGGTGTTTTGTATTAGCATCACACGCTTCGTGTTTAAGGAAGTCCCAGATTTGATTCTTGCAATTCTTGAACAACTAAAGATAGATTTTGCATTTCTGCCTTCTGTATGATTTCGTTTGGATGAATGTCTTGTAATTTCCTGGTTTACTGCCTTGAAACACCTGAATATAGCCTTCCATTACGTGGCCATCTATTACGCGTTGTCCATTAAGTCTTCGATGCAACAATACGACATTTTCAAATCAGATTTCACAAACTAAATCGGCATTAAATTTAATTATTTTGCAAAATTTTTACAAAATTAAATTTTACATTACAAAGAATAAAAGACATTATTCTTTGTAATGTAAGATTTTATATTTATGTTATTCTATTGGTTTTTATATACATTTTGATAATAACTACATTGTAGTTTGTAAGATGTCATGATAAACGATGTAGTTGAAAAAAGTGCTAATTGCCAATGCAAAGTGCCAATATTATGTTCCAATTCAGTCACCAGATTCTTTAATATTTTATCTATAGCAGTTAAAAAAGAAATATAAAAGAGCTACATATCCACTTTTTAAATTCTATATAAGATATAGTTTTAAGGATTTTTAAACAAATGTAATTTTATAAAAAAGAAATCATGCCGTGGTGCATTGGTTGGTTAGGGCGTGATCTTGTTATTGAAAGGTAATGAGTTTGAATCCCGGCCCAACCGATGATCTGTGACAGTTGGAATGCCTATGACACCTATGACAGTTGGAATGCGTAAAATATGTCGTTGTCGCAATGTTCTCCTTGTGAAATAATACCTCTGAGGATAGAAAGCGAAGTCTGGGGTACTTCTGTGTGGTATCTGCTTCAAAATTACGAATACCACCATTGTTGCCACTTTCGGGGCAACAATGGCACACTCATGAGTCACTATATAAGTTGCCATAATTTCAACTTTTTGTAGTGCTGAAAGGTAAAATGTCCTTGTAGTCGGGCATTAGAAATGAAAAAAAAATTCATAAAAGAATCTCGGGACATATATACGCAAAATTTTTCATGATATATATATATATATTTTCAGTTTTTATTTATTTATTTATTTATTTTTTTTAATTTGAACTCAACCTAAAGATTTTTAAAGCACTCAGTTTAATATTTTCGATCAGAAATTTTCATTTTTATAAGATTACCAACAAAATCTTTATTTTAGGGAAATACAACCTACCATTTGGCATAAAAAATATTTTTGAGATTCGACATTATTAATCAAATTAATTAAGGTTTTCTAGTATATCTTTCAAAGCAAAAATTTAAGAATTTTCCATGCTTGCTTTCTTTTGACATGACATATAAATATAATTTAATAAAATGGTGTTTCGTTAGCAAACATATTTCACAGAAAACCTTGCTTTATATTACTTCCAATCAGTATTCATCAAAAATTATTAAATTCATATTTTGTTCATGACTTGACCAACTGTAATCATGGATTCTTAAATTCTAATCAAATATAGTTTGTTTCTTTAAACTAGCGGAAGTGTCACTAATCATCAGTATGCTATAATAGTAACGAGAACCACAATTCAATACTTTCATAATTTTTTTTAATTTTAAATATTTTGCTCCCATATTTATATATATAATTTTGCCTATTATTTCTTTAATCACTGTTGGCATAGAAACGAAAAGCTGCCATAACGCTAATGGTTATAGTAACAATTGCTTTAAAAAAAAAAAACCCTAATTTTGTTTTACTAATTTAAAAGAAAATGACTATTTATTATCAACTCTTACTGGTATCTTCTATTTTTGCGATGGAGTTCACAATTAGATATCTACCAAACTTTTAAACCTGAATCTCTCCCGAAAATATTATACTCAGATTTGCTTATGAATGCAGTTTTTGAGTAATCTCAATATCTTGAAGTATGATCACAGGAGTTTTTGAAAAGGAGGATTATGTGCTCTTAACTATGCAATCTCAATAATTTGATGTTTCCGTAGAAAGTCACCCTATTGTTATGGAATTAAATATATATATATATATATATATATATATATATATTTCTTTATTCTATTTCACTCTCACACATATTCTCCAAATCTCTCTCTTTCTCGCACACACTCACTCATTCGGAGATACTTAGTTTTTAACTTTTCAAATAATTCTCTACTGAAACTGAAAGTGATTTTTTCCCTTTTCCACTTTCACCCAAACTTCTCATACTTTTTGGATAATTTTTTGAGTGTTTTCTACACTGAACTGAACTTTCTTAGCACTTTCGTGAAGAGATTTATCTTCTTCAAACAATTGAATCCCAATGCTTCCGAATTTCAACTTTTGTTTACTTTTTGGAGAATATATTTCCTTATTGTAAGACCAGATTATTACAACTATTATATGAAAAAAAGTTATTAAAAATCAAGGATAATGAACTATATTTTTTTTATCATGTTCCTCTAATTTTTGATTTCATAATTTTGAAGTGTCACATTAATCATAAAAATGATAACATTAAAATATCTTACTTATATTTTGTTTTATATTATTTTACATAGTTATTCACTGTTGTTTTGATAAATTTCTCTATTGTTGTTTTTGATATATATATATATATATATATATATATATATATATATTACTCAAAAATTGTTTAATA
>JAPDSC010051156.1:0-39924 GCA_026290005.1 Latrodectus geometricus | reverse complement strand
TTAGTCTGCATGAATGTCATCATTAGTTAAACATAATAAAAGAATGTTAAATTAATACTTAAGTATTAGCCATAAAATGTAATATGTAGGTAACGATAAAATTTTACTTTAGTAGCTCAAGAAATACAATTTCGATGAAATAATTTATTTATTTGGGTTTATAAAGAGAAGAGTTTGTTACTATAGTAATACCATACTTACTGTAGTACCATTCTCACGAAAGATTCAGAAAGCAATAAAAAGAGTTCATTGACCCAAATATCAAATTGTGAAATGTCTAACATTTTTAGCATATGCTAACTACTTTTAGCATTACGTAAAATACAGAAATTTTCAGTTTTTAAAAATTATTACTGTTGAGATTGCTCTCTATACTTGAAAATAAATATACTCTACTATTTTCATTTATAGTTGAAAAACAATAGTATTGCTTTTCAACTATAATCTAAACTTTCCATCAAAAGTATCGAAAATTTGAACGGATAAATTGAAATCATACGTATTATGATGCAGAGTTTAACATTTACTTATATTAGAGTGAAAAAAAGAGGGGCGGATTAAAAAAATATGAAAATACTCGTATTTACATTTTTTGTATGGCTCTTCAAGCAGAATAGCTAACACGTATGTTACCAACGCCTAAATTTAAATCTTTAGCAGTATACGTTTTATCTGTTTTTCAGTAACTATAATTCTGGTATGAGTGTGTTTGTAATGGTTTCAAATCTATTTTAAGTCGTAATTATTGGTTAAAATAACCTATATTTGCAAAATATTGATCGTAACATTGTAATAATATTTTTAGTTTGAAAAGTTATACTGCCTCAGTATGTACTGTATTTAGTACAGTATCATTTTAATCAAAACCAAAAAATATTAATAAAAGATATTGGATTCCCTGATGGCTAATAGTTCATTTATTGTGGATAGGTCACGAATTTTAACAGTTTCAAACTACAGCAATTATAATCACGTAATTAGCAAAACATTGTTCCTATCCCAATATATGATAACTATATATATATATATATATATATATATATATATATATATATATATATATATATATATATATTAGTTTGGGGAAAAAGTAATACAGTAAGACCCCGCTTAACGCGGGGGATACGTTCCATCAAAGTAGAGCGTAATGCGAAACAGCGCTAAACGAGGCTATCTTTACATGTAAATATTGGGGTTAGGGGAAGATGGCTAGGAAATTGGTTAGGTATTAAATTTAAAAAGTATGTTTTTTTAATAAAAATAAAACCAAACATTTATTTCTTAAAGCCCAAATTAATACCACATCATTATTTCTTGCAAAAATAAAAACAAAATATAAATAACAAAACGAATATTCTTAAAAAAAACAAATAAAATTCTAAGTCAGTCATATTTAGTTAGCCTTCCGCGTTTTCAGTGTTCTGTCTTTTTGTGACAAAAGCATCTAATGTTGTTTGCCTTTTTCTTTTGCGTTGTTCTCTTAAAAGCTCTTCATAAGCGGATAGAGCCTCTCTAACACCACGCCTTACTTTTGAGCTCCTGTCAAAATTCGGATCATTTTCAATGAATTGATCCATTATTTCAGTTATGGTAGACAAACTCCTTTATATTAAGGCAAATTCAATGAAGCACTAATTAGAGTTTGACGTTCACCAGAATCTAATCTACTAATCACTTCCATTTTAGTTTTGAGTGAAATGCTTTTTCTGGTTGCTTTCTTTTCTTTTTCATTATCACCCATAGTAAAAACTAAAGATCAAAATATTTGACACTGTAATATAGTATTAAATATGTAAATTAATACCTACTTACAATAATGTCAACAAATGTTTCCGATAATAAAAATATGTCTGTACAATACCGCACCAAACAAGAAACACAAGTACATTCTTTCGGATATGTATTTGAAACCTATCGCTGCATAATATTTCGGAGAATCCCCGTATGCTGCGAGCGATTTCGTGGAATCAACGGGTTGAAATAAAAGAGCGCTAAACCGAAACAGCGCTAAACGAAACAGCGTTAAGCGTCTTACTGTACATTATTTTTGGGCAGACGTCTGTGGTGATCAATATCTAGTGAGATATTTATCAAACAATTTTATATTTATGCTCGTCAGAAAGGTGACATTTGACACTAAAATATTATTTTGCAGTTTTTGTTTGATTTATTCAGTTATGAGCATAATGTTTTAAAAATGGAAGGCAACAAAAAGAAAATTCGATACATTTTAGTTTTTCTTTTATAATGGCGAAAATACTAGCTAGTTGGCTAAAATTGTGAAAGGTGTTTATCGTCCTATATAAGACTGTAACAACTAGTTACGTACAATTTTGGTTTCGTCAAGTCTGTTCGGGTATTTTTGATGTTAGAGATACACTTCGCATGAAAACACCAGCGTCGAGAATGTCTATAAAATATCAAAAATTATCGTAGTTAACCGCGTGTCAGCAATTGTAGCTTCACGCAAGACTTAAAAATGGACATGAAAAATGTTTTAAATCTTTTTACAAAGCGAATCTGAAAGAAGTTACATGAAGTTCATGTAAAAATAATGGATTTCTTTTTCCCCAAACTTATATATATATATATATATATATATATAAATGTAATAACATAAAATGTATCATCGTAAGTTATTTATTAATAATTTGAAGTTTTAATATAAACGTTATTTGTGTGTGTTGTGAAAAAATGTAGTCTTAAGTCATACAATTAATTGATCTTTAATTTAAATCTATTGAAAATAATCATTATTTTGACTTATTTTCATAGTGTTTTCTATACTTTTCTCATATTCTAATTTAATTATTTTAGTTTTATATTTTACTCAAATATTTTTTTAAATGTTTAATAATTCTTTTCTCTATTTATTATGAATTGCCATACATAGAAACGGTAATTAATGTGAGAAAGCAACTTGTGGTATGCTGGAAAAATAATAGTTTTTACATATCTTTATTAAATATATCTAATATAAAAGTATAAAAACAAATCCTAAGTAAGGCTGATGGCATCTGAATCTGTTAGCAATATTCAAAATGCACGCTGTTTAAAGAATAAAGATATAAAGAATAAAGAAAGAACCCTTGAAATATCAATGATAATAATAGTGTTGATGGCAAGTGATGCTGTGAGCTATAGTCACAATACAGATTCTTTTAAAGAGTGCTTGAAACATATATGATGTCTCTCAAAGATCTGGTTGAAAAAGGAAATTATCATTCATTATTAAATAATTTTTTTGTGTAAGTTAACACAATCAATGTATTGCAGCATACAGCACCCCCAGTAAGCAATATTTATTAAAAATTATATATATATATATATAATTGCATCTATGTCTTACAACATTCTTAGAAATCACATCATTTATTTTCACTCCACTGCCGATCATCGCTACCGAGTTAAAGTATTTTTAAATAAAAATGCGTTAACGTTTACTTTCTGAGATGTATTATTTATATCCTCAATATACAATCGAGTACTTTGTATTGTATTGAGCGTCTCAGTATAACTAGACACAATTAAAATATAAAATGGAACATACAGATTCTCGACATTTGAAACCACTACATTCTTTGTCACATCAGTAGTTCATTCAAACACTTTTAATAAATTTTATTTTTTCTTTTAGTTATTTACTACACCCTTTATCACCTCAGTTTTGTTCCTCCAACTATTCAGGCACTGCATTCCATATCAGCGTTTTTTCAATACTCGTATGTATGACAGAATCCAAATCGGTACGATGTGTAAAACTGTTTTATTCCTTGTCTTCTCGGCATTTTCACCTCTTGCTCATTTAAACACTACATTTTATTTTAGCTTCACATTCCATTCGCATTTGTATGGTAGGACTTTTTTAAATTTAACTAATGCATTCTTTATTTCGTCAGTGGCTATTATATTAATCTATTCACATACTGGATTCTACATTCCTGGCTTCATTTCAATATTCATTTGTATGAAGATTTTCATTGGACATAAGTAACCCTAGATTTTCTTACATTCCTAGGGAAATAAATAAGTTACTAAATATACCTAGAGTTGATTCGGTAATAGTTGACTATTTAGGATTTGAAGCAAAGGAACTTTTAAGTAAATAATTATTTCTGGAATGAAATCTTTTGTTTAAAAATGAATGATTTCAATAAAATTTCAAGTGGAGAAATGAAAATAATAAATATATAAAAAGTTTTTGACGATATTAATTCACATAATCACAATATGATAACAAAGCGAGCGATTTCTCCTGTTGTGCATATTAAATTTATTTTAAGAAAATGCAACTAATATAATTTTAAAAAATGCTTATGTGATGGGTGTGGTACAAAAAGTTAAATACATCAGATAATAAAAGTTTAAATATTTTTTAAACTTTCATAATTTAAAAATTAAATTTTATATATTTTTTTCTGTTAATACAACGTAAAATTTATATTCGTTGAGTTAGATATTTTTTCTCTTTGGTATTGTTAACTGAATTTAAAGATAATTGAAGAAAATAAACAATTATTTTTATCAACCTGCTTACAAGATTAATGAAAGTACTTCTTCACTAGTGTAGACATGAGCTAAATTTAGTTCTCTAAAAACGTCAAATAAGTCATTCTCGCTTCATACAGAAATACTTTATCATAAAACCAATCTGTAGTAAAATGAGTGCTATATGTTGTTACCGTCAAGAACATAGTTGGTTCTGAGTTCTTAAAATTATATCAGTTCCTTGAAGCTGATGTATGGAACTTCTGTAGTTCTAGGACAGAGAGTGTCCAATGTGATTAGTTGATATGTCAGTCTATTTTAAAATCCAAGGGCTAATTAAACTATGAGCTGATGTTTAAAATAGACTCTAAACAACTATATAAGCATCCACCCATGAAATAAGCTTGTAATAAAGGAAGAGTTGAAGTAAAGTGCAAAGAGCTTCCAGGTCATTGTTAAGTAGCCTTAGCATATCTCTTGTAAGACATTGATGTATACCTCAAAAATAATTTTAGATTTTTATAAAAATATAACTTTCAATCACATAATTTATACAATTTTCTTTCTGTTTTTTAAATTTTGTACAGGAAATGGAACAATCGAATTCAACGAATTCTGTTTCATGATGTCGAACAAAATGAAGGAGCGCGACAGCGAGAAGGAGCTAAAAGAAGCCTTCCGGGTCTTTGACAAGAATGGCGACGGTTTCATATCAGCCCCAGAGCTCAGACACGTCATGACCAACCTCGGCGAGAAACTCACGGATGAGGAAGTGGAGGACATGATCAAAGAGGCCGATCTGGACGGAGATGGGCTTGTCAACTATGACGGTGCGTATCATTACGACACTTAGGAATACCATGAAACAAAATATTTGATATATAACCTTATAGTCAATAATAAATTCAGATATCGCTCAAGAACAACTTATGCCATACCTTACCAGTATAAACGCTAGTTGTGAGCAAAAATAAATGTAATCATAGCATTTTAAATGCTGATCTTAGTCTTTCGCTGTCATTAATTAGTTCAGAAATCATTCAGGTTAAATCCATGGCATTTCTTACTTGTGGGCATACTAATCAGAAATGAAAACAAGTTTTGTAGGAAATCATTTCCCTTAAAATATTGGATTTAATTTTTTATCACTCAAAGGCAAATGATACTGCTGCAAGTAAACATGCTAGTTGGGAAAGAAAAGAAACTTTTTGTAAAGAATCATTTCATTTAAAATCTTGATTTTAATCTCTCATTATCGACAGTAAATACAGATGTCGTACGAAAACAGTTTATGCTATTTCTTTCACGTATATGCTTTCTAGCTGTGAGTAATAGCAAATATATAATAAAGATATTTTGTTTTGGATCTGGAGTTTAATTCATTGCCATCAATAAGGTCAGAGGGCTAACCAGACAACTGCCACTTCTCTCTCTCTCTCGCAACAAATAAATAATCTAAATCTCATATCCCAAAAAATTCTTGAATGGGTTTTTTATATGGAGCTTCTTTGAACAAATTAAAGATTCTTGATTAATTTTATTGAAAGAAATTAGTCAAGAATCCTTTTCATATTCAAAAATCTAATTCAATCTTAAATTTTTCATTTTTGCTTAATATTTAAAATTTATTTTATGTTAATTTATATTGAAGTCTTAAAAAAAGGATAAAATTAAGAGTGCCAATATTATTTTCCAGAAATAATTATGAAAGCAAGTAACGAAGTCAACCCATAATAATGTGTAAATTTAAGTAGTAAATCATTAAAATACATATTGCTAATTCTTTGACTATCTGAGTTTAATCTATCTAAACTTCCTTTATATAATTTCTATATGAATTTTATCTACTAAAAGGATCAGGAAGAAAAGCAAAATATGAAGATAAAAGAAAAATGAAATATAATTGTTTCTCAAATTTGCATGAATATCCATAAAATTCAATAAATCATCAGTATAATAAAAAAAAATTACAACAATAACAGAAAATTCCTTTAAAAGATATATCATTTTATGTACTTAAAAATATAATAACAAAACTTATTGAGTTTATTCACATTCACAGTTGGCGATAATAAGAAAACTACAATCATGTTCAATAAATTAAAAATTCAATTAATTTTATAAAGGTCAAAATAGAAAAAAATTTGTTTTATTCAAATCAACAAAACTGTTTGTGATTATAAAAAATATTACTCAAAATCGAAAACTACAATTATTTAAGTTAATTGATTTAATAAAGTGCTGATTTTTTTTCATTTTCCTATTGAAAAGGTATTTTTTTAGGTAAACTCAAACTTCGAGAAATACTTATAGTGATTCGGATTCCATATCAAACGGCGGGTCCTGATCTAATTATTCCTCTCCGCGAAGAAGAAACTTTAGAGTAGTAAACAAATCTGTAATTTTTTGAGGTGTCGGTATTTCCAAGTCTAGATGCACTTGTGTTGTATATGAATCATTTTGTTACTTGATTCAATTTTCTATGACACCTATAATAATGAATGAATAATAATGAAAGAATTTTCATTATTAGTCTCAAAAGTCTTTATTATTAACCATTCATGATCAGAGTTAAATAAAGTGAATTTGTTACTGTAAACATGCGATGATTCAAGATCCTGTCAAGTTATTCTTCAGTATTTCTTGTGAAAGTTCTAGTTTGATACTGTTAAACAAATTTTCGTTTCTTTGAGTGTTACCAAAAAGATGCATTTTGTTGAAACTGAGAATTTTCCTGACTCAAATCATTGACAGAAGTATGAAATGTTTTATTATCTATCATAGAAGTTAACTTTGCAAAACACATCTTATCTCCCAAAGGATTGTTAAAATACACTATTAATTTTTATGATATGCTATATTTATTATATATTTCTCAATTCAAAATCGTAGATATCTTCTGAAGTTGATGTACAAGTTAAATTTTCACAGATAAACAAATCGAAATATTATCACTAATTCTTCGATTCCTAGTCTCATGTTCAAAAGATTATGGAATCCCATTTTCCAAACGGATTAAAAATTTTAATTATTTTTTTTGTTTGCTCCCCTTATTTGTTTCCTCCGCTAAATCTCTAACAAAAAGATTAAGTGGTGACCTAACAATGAAATGACTTCGTTCAAATAGTTCTTCATCAAAATTCGCTTGTTATCTCGCTTAAGGCAGGCATTTACTTTAAGGATTTATGTTCACTAAGCAAATATTATTTCTCCCCTTAAAAAAAATAGATAGATACAGCAGACAGAATAGAATTTAATAATTATGTAAAATGAAGTACCTCCCTGTATCCGTTGTGTAAGAATTATGTAACAATAATAAAATAATGACTCATAAATTTTGTAAGTCTCTTAAGTACATAAAGAAAAGAAAAATTAGTTTAAAAATGTAAAAGGGAAAGCTCTTATTAAAGAGATATTTTAATATAAATTTAATCTTGCGAATATATTCAATGAAAACTCTTTTCTACAATTTAAAATAAAAATAATAAAACTTAATTAAGTAATAAAAGTTAACAATGCACTTCTTTTATCTTAATGCATATAATTATTGGCATCATACTTTATAATATTTTATATAAAAAAAAATATTATTTTAAGTAGTATGACACTAAAAACAGATTATTACAAAAATCATGTGTTATTTTTCATTTGTTTATTCTTAAACAGGGAATTTAATTACTTTTCGATTATTTTGTATAAGAAATAAAATATATAGTGTAGTTTGCTGCCAGATTTATATATGCAGTTATATTTTAACTGTTTAAAAAATTCATTAAGTTGTAATTTTCAAAGAAAAATCTTTATTCTTATGATAAAAAATGTTTGCATCAAATCAAGCTATGCAAAAATGTAGTAATTTTTACATTTATTATCTGCATAAAATTTTATGGAATAATTTTTAGGATTCTATAGAAATATTTTATATTGATAAGAGCTGATATATTGTATCGATAAGTTATAACTATATATGTAAATATGGATTGTGCAGTCTGTGTTAAACGATAATAAACATATTAGTAAAATTATTTTATCAATATAAATTTTAGTGTATTGGATGATTTTAGTTAATAAGTTATAGACCTTAAATTATGTTGCTTGCTTAATCAAAATTAACAATTAAAAACACCTAAATTATGTCATCAACTGATTAAAGCTTTGATTGTGAGCGCGGGCACACGTATGTCTATGCATACGAGGGTTACTCTGAAATTTTTAAGATACGCGCAGATGAGAATTTACAAAATAAAAATAATGGTTTAATTTTAAAATACAAAGTATTTTAACACAGAAGACGATTTTTTACTGACTTACTTCAATTTGTTTAGTGTAGAATAAATTTTAAACAGAAGAGAAAATGGAGTTGACGCGAGAACATTTTCGTGCTATGATTTTCTAAGATTTTAACGCAGGATTAAATTAAGAAGAATGCGTTCAACGGCTGCAATTAGCATTTGGTGATGAATCTACAGCTCGTGCTACTGTATTCAGATAGTTTAGAGAGTTTAGAAGAGGTCGCAATGTTCTTCAGGATGAAGAACACACAGGAAGGCCGCCATCGGCAGTAATCCCGGATAATGTGTCTGCCATGCGAAAAATGTTAATGGATGATAACCACTGTACCTATCAAATGATGCAGAAGGAGCTTAATATTGGATCCGCAGCCATACACAAAATCATTCATGAAGAATTACATATGAAAAAAGTAGTTTGCCGTTGGGTTCCCCATAATCTAACTGACCACCAAAAAGAGGAGCGTGTCAGAATCCGTAAAGAAACTCTTAAATTGCTAAATGTTGGTGGCCACCGCATCATTTCTAAAATTGTAACAGGTGATGAAACGTACATACCGTTTTTTGACGTTCCAACACGTCAAGAAAGCAAAGTATGGGTCTTTGAAGAGTATCCCACGCCGACAATGATGAAAAAACAACGCTCACTGAAAAAAGTGATGTATGCCGTTTTCTTCAGAAGTACAGGATTGGTGAAAGCCATCAAGTTGGAAGGATAGAAGACAGTAACAACAAACTGGTATACTACTAAATGTCTTCCAGAAATTCGACAAGAACTGAATGTTAGGGGATTAATGCTTAACCATGACAATGCATCATCACATACAACCGGATTAACAGTTGAGTTTCTTAAACAAAAACAAATTAAAGTGATCGAACATCCGCCGTATTCACCTGATCTAGCTATGTGCGACTTTTGGTTATTCTTTTATCTAAAAAAGAACTTTCGTGGACGTTGTTTTCCTTCAGAAGAAGAGATTGATGTAGCTATAAATGCATTTTTTTCATCTATTCCAAGAAATGAATGGCTTGAGGCATTTAATCTGGGAAAAATTCGTCTATAAAAGTGCATTGATGCTGGAGAAGACTACTTTGAACACACCTAACATTTTGTAAGTATAACTTTAAAAACCTAGTTGTATCTCAAAATTTTCAGAATGACCCTCGTATATAAATTATGTTCGCTAATTTTTAAATATCTTGTAATCTAATTCATGTAATTACATGAATTTTTAAATGAAATTTCAAGTCAACTATATCAATGCCATTTATTTGGTGCACATAAATTTTAACTGTGGTATGAAATTCAGAATCTATTGATTTTCACAAGTGATCCCCAATCGTAAAAGCAATATTTTTGTGTGAAAGCAATAAAAAATGAATATGCATACGATGCTCTCACACACACATATTCAGAAGAGATTCAAAACTATTTAAAAGTTATCAAATTAAATACATTAGTTTAGGAAAGTAAAACGTTTTATTTGATAGTTTTTTCGAAATTTTTTATTAATATAACTTGATAATAAGTACTTTGAGCTATGTTTGAATTTTGTCACAACTAATAATGCAATTATCTTGATAAAATTTAAATAGTCAGAACTAATAATTGAAGGTCAAACTTGAGCAAAGAAAGCATTGATGGGGTGTGAGAAAGCGACACGGAAACTACAATTTCCTGGGATTTTATTTGTAAAAAAGATATCATTAAGATCAATTCCAATAATTTAATTATTTTAGTATATATATTTATATTTATTTTTATGTTTATGATTGTCAAATAGACATTTCTAAATGTCTGATAAAGTTATTAAATCTAATTTCTAGTCACAACTTTTCCAATCACTTTTAACTCCTATAATACATCAGTAGAATGCGATTAAAGATTGACAGCAATAGGCTCGTTAAGGCCCAGTTGATATGTTTAAAATAATCATTAAATGATTATGATATCTTAACCTGGACCACACAGACTTTATATTTAAAGCATAAGTTTAATGTTACTTAAAATTTTTATACTATGCATTTTATTGAGTATTATCAAGTTTAAACCATTACCTCTATTATCATAACTCAAGCATTATTTCTCAATGCAATCTATGCATTTCCTATTAACATTACATTTTTTTATTAATTAAAAAATGTCAATGCATACGATATTAGCATCACTAAAATCTATTTTATATGTTCAGTTTAATTTCCAAATATGAATTCGTATGTGTTTCAGCTTTTATTTTCAGAGGAAAATTTTTCTTAAAAAATTGTTGTTTATTTAATATTCTTTTTCTTGCAGAATTTGTGAACATCCTGACAGGAAAACAATGATGAAGCAAAACTGGTCATTGTGTACATATATTTTTGCCAAGACTTTCATGAAAAAAACAACAGCACACAAAAATTTGATCGAACCTTTCCTCCCATTGTTTGAACAATGCTTCAAATTGTGCTCAAGATGGACTCTTATTCTTTTTTTTTCTTGTCTCAAAACCCAAATATTCCACAGAATTTGGTTCCACGGGCTATTTTTATAAGAAAGAGAGGAAAGCCACTGACTCGGTCTCAATTCTTCCCGGATTGACTCTGAACAAAACATCCTCCCGAAAAGGCATTTGCTAATTTTTTTCACGTAGGCAACTGAGATAGCAATATTATTCTCTTAGAATTATCCCGTGGTTCAAGTAACCAGCTAAGGTGACTACAAACCACCAACAAATTGACTTCACACATTGCAGTAACCAATTCATGTAGTATTTTCTAATATCTAAACACATATATACGTATGTACTCTCTTTAAAAAATTAGTAAAATTATTTATAATCATTTCAATTTCACAACTAAGGATTCGGAGCTTCATTAAATATTCGCATAGAATTAACCATTAACTTTATTTTAAATTAAGCAAATATTTGTTCATAATCAAAAATTCTTATATCAATGTTTGGAAACTATTAAATAATATTGCAAAGTGATATATTATGAAAGCTAAAATTTACCTTTATTTATTTAATAAAAATCAATTTAGTTTTTTAATCAAGTATAAAAGATTTCAAATATCATAAAATCAATATTTAACAGCAGTAAATGAAAAACCTGATTTTCTTTTTTATTTAGGATAAAAAGAATCAACTTTCAAATAATTTTCCGGGGATAAATATTATTTAACTAAAGTAAATTTATAAGATGTAACCATGTTTTACTTTTATAAGCATATTTATTTAAATATAAAATAACAGTTATAACGAAGTAGTATTTTATTTTAAATAAAGTGTATTAACCACTAGAATGGCTTAGATTTAAGTTCCGCATACTTTGAATTTCAGGTTAACTGGGAAAGTAGGCAGTTTGCCATTTTTTTATAAGATAAAGTAGCCAGAAGCGTTAATTTTTTTTTTCCACCTTTAAGTTAAATAAAAGTTTTCTTCATTTAGTTGGCAATATAAATGAATAAAGAAAAAGAGGGGAAACAGAGAAAGCTCGTTTCCTTGTCGTCAAACAGTTTAAAAAAATCTCATTTTCAAGTTTATTTTTATCAACCCAAAGGAATGTTTAAAAATATAAAGATTTTTAATGACATATTTTTTCTATGTCTTGTTTTTTTAAATTCTATACGACGTTTTCTCTTTTTAATGAAGAGACGATGGATGTTGGTTGATGGCAAACAACTTTTAATGTTTGCGGAAAACTAAGAGAAAGGCCAAATGACAGTTCATAGTTTTCTTAATGAGTAATAAATTTTAAATTGTTATTAATTTAACTACTGTTTTAATAATGAAGAATATTATACAGAATGCAAATTAAATTATATCTTCTATAAGTATTTTAAAAATAAAAAATAGACAAAAAGGCAATCATTTTAAAATAATATACTTTTTGTCCTGTAGAGACGCTCATAACAATACATTTTAAGACAGATTTAGAAAATACTCATGATAATTTTAAAAAAAATTTTTGATTTGAAATTTATGTGGACAGAGAAGATTGTGATAATTTTTTTTTCTTTTTATCAACATATATATTTGTGACTTCATTTCTTCCTTTTATATTATTTTCAATCAAGCTAATGCGCAGATATTTTCACGCTTATGCAATAAACTAAATTAAAACTATTTTTTATAACTACAAATTTCGTGAGTTTTAGAGAAATTACTTAATTGAAAAATACATAAATTGTAGAAAACAAAATTCTATCTTCTGATATTAAAATATTTTACCAAGATATTTAATAAAATACATTTTATTAATATTATAATGCAAATTATAATTACAATTTAAATTGAGCACTCTTCTAAAGTAGATAACTCATATGGAATACTATTGTAAAGTATTATAAGCATAATTATTCTACTAATAATTAAATTGTATTCTCAATTTATTGTACTCAGCAAATTTTTATTAAAAAAGCTAAACGATAAAAAAAAAATATGCGAAAAACAACTGCTTCTCGGTTGCCTACAGAAGTGTCATTCTTCAACCTATTCCAGCTTCTGTATTTCACTGAAAATGTTTCCTTCTGTGTACATCCTCACCATTATGTTAATTTCAGCTGATTTTTAGGGTTTTTCCACCCCAGTGGGTTTATTCCCTTTTGTGAGTACCATCTAGTCGTTCACATCCTTCTGTTTTTGTACATAATAAATCTAATAATAATGTATTAGTTTCAAATTTATTTCAACTACGCCATACATTTAAAACACAGCATGCATATATATATATATATATATATATATATATAAATACAAGGATGTAGTTGTGACAACAAGTGATAAAAATAATTTTCTTTTGGCAATCACATAATATTCTGCAGGTACTAATTCTAAAAATATAAAGATATCGGAAAAACGAAAACAAAAAGATCTTTAAAATGAAATATTTGGTAATTCATCTTATACAAATGAAATGCAATTACAAGACAACATTTAAAAAATAAAATTTAATACCCTGAAAATAAAAGTGAAAATTGCAAAAAATACATGTATATAAATTAAATATTACTTATTTAATCGAATAAATACTTTAGTTTTAAGAGAAGAATATTTCGCAAGATATATTTCAGTTTCGTTTATATCTGAATATATTTTTTTATTTAATAGTAACAGAACAATGCAGGTAATTTGTTTTAATTTCGAGAAACACAAAACGACATCGGAGTCTAATATATTCATTAAAATTCAATTATACAAACTTAATCTACTTCCGTAAATAATCAGCGGAAGCTAAATTATAATTTTAATGTTACTTTAATTAAATTAATTAAGTTGCTTGTTCTTAAGAGAAACTGTCAAGATGAATAAATATTTTTAAAAATTCATTGAAAACTAAATGCGGTTATATCTACATTTATTGATCAAAATATAAAATTAAACAACTCTCAAAAGAAATTTTAAGAGAACATCTTTAGTTTTAATATATTTTACGTTGTCATAGGCAGTGTATTGATGCAGACAATCCCGTTCAGATAGAACTCATCTATCTGAAAACAGCTTACTTTGACAATAATAATAAAAAGGCTTCAAGACCATATCAAGACTAGTTTTGAATAAACTTACTGGAGCTTTGCCTCTTGATATTACATCAGAAAAGCAGTTTCAGCAGTGATATCCAGATTAAGGAAATTTACAAACATCTTATATCAATAAAGTAACAAAGAAATGGTATTATTTCTTAGTTACATTGTTGTAATTAAAATAGTCCACCAACACGTTTAGACTGCCTCTACTTGTTTTTCTTTTTTTCTGAAAATCTCAAGCTGCTTAGAAATTTTGATTTATACAATAAGAGAAAACATTAATTTATGAATTTATTAAACATAATAATGACACAATTCACGAAAGTTTATATTTGATCATAAAGCATATTTATACAGTAAAACATAAAAGCACATAGTTGATTACAAATCATAACTTCATCACAAAGAATTTCTACTCAAATATAAATTCAATAGTATGATTTAATTCAATGCAAACAAAAAAAAAAAGAACATCAAAAACAAACAACGAAAACGCATACCATGAGTACAAAATATCAATTTGAAACTTGCTCATAAAATAATAAGAATTTCTTTACATTCAATCGCATTGAAAATATCTATTATGTGAATTTAAGTAGGACAACTGATTTAAGATTAATTTTTCATTTTAGATTTTGTCTTGTAATGTTGGTTTCAGCTTATTAAATTTTAAGAACAATTTCGTTGGGTTTAAGTAAAATCATTCTCTCTTAATGAAATATCAATTAAATGCGATGATTTTAAGTAAGATTGCAAAGATCCTCAATCATGATGGAGAAATGTGAGTACAATTATACAATTCCCAAGAAGGATTTTTTTTTAATATTTTAATTATTAAGATAAGATTTTACAAAAAATTCCAAGCCTGATTTTCGAAATAATGCATAAATTATTTTATCTTAACAATCCATGCAAAAAAAAAGTAACAATGAATTACAAGTTTGAAGATCATCAGGCTGAGGCAAGTTAATTATTCATAAAGTCTATGGCGCAAAGTTTGGGTTTGTCGCTCAACGGTGATTTTTTGCAGACAAGGGCAAATAAGACAGAGATCTACAATTTAAAGTAAATTTCGAATCATTATAATCATACACAAGCTTAAGGTGGAGACCGAACTCATAAATTTTGAAGGGAATAAAACCAGCTCCAGTATCACAGTTGTCAGTTGGTCATGATTCTAAAATTGCAGGTGATTGACTGTGTTTAGCAGATTCAGTTGGCAGAAATAAACGACTAAAACATAGTAAAATATAAAAACAATGAAATATATTAAAATAAGTTTTTATATGTAACCGCAAAGGTTGTCAAAATTTCAATGAATTGTGATTGTTTTAAAAATTTTGTGCGACAGACATTTATTTGTAATTTAATAAAGTATACACATATCGTAAAAATGCTCTTAGAATGATACAAAAGAATTATTACTCAATGAGAAAACATTTTTTCCAACATGTATATTCTTTATTCATGCACAAAAATGTTATTTCTAGTCAAATAAATACAAATAATTAACTAAATTTTTTTAATTTTCTCTTACATGTCATTAGTGATAAATGATCCACAACAATAGTGCATAGTTATCCGGAATATTTATATTTTTCAAGAAAAGAAATTCACACATTTTTATTATATAAAGAAAATAAATTGTTTAAACTTTTTTTAAAAAAAAAAATCTTTTTGTAGAACATTTCTCGTGCTCTGTTCATAATTAAAATTGTTAATCAAAAAAAGAAAAGAAAAACGATTTTTTGTTATAAAAATAGCTATTAACCTCATAAAAAGAGAATACCATGGATGATATCATATTTTCCATACACATATATATCATGCTGAGTATGAATATATGATATATATATATATACGTAATATATATATATCATATATTCATACGCAGCTTTTATAAAAAAATATGTATATAGACATGCCATTTCTAATTAGAATATAATGCTTTACAGTTTAGAAATCTTTTTTTAATAAATGATTTCTTAAAAAATTATTTATAACTTATTTATTTAAGCAAACTGACAATTTTGTGAATTATTTTCCAATTTGAAAATGCATATCATGAAATTAAGGGTCTGCATAAAAAACATGTTTGAATAACTTCCAAATGATATTAATTCTTTACTTTATATTTTATTGACAATCTCTTAGAACTATAACAAATCTTAGAAGTTTTATCAAAATTATAAAAAATCAGAAATGTGAGTGCGTTGAACTGTGATTACTGTTTAGAAGTTTTCAATTTAAAATTCTAAAAATAAAAAAAATAATGTTTAAAATTTTGTAAAAATTTCAATTTTTGCATTGGAAACGTGTTAGTTTCTATGTACCAAAGATTAAGCATTTCAATCGGTTAACAAAAATTAAGGGAAAACCATAAAAATAACGATAACTCTCCCAAGAAAAGCCAATCTCAATGAAATTTGAATATGTTGGTAAGTAAAAAAAATCTGAACAATAAGATACTATCCAAATTAGTGGCGCTGCTGTCGGAATACGTCATTTGCGAATAGCATAAAAATGGATGTCTCTGTGCAAGGGGTTAGTGTCTGAGATTAGAAATCTGGCATAGCGCAATTGTAACAATGGCCTACAAGATCATTTTACTGAACAATTTCGATGAAGAGCTATTTGGAGAATGGAGGCTGGACAAAGTCAGATAGAAGTGGCTAGATGATTAAATGTGAGTCTACCTGTGATTCATAAACTTCGGCAACAATTTCTAACCACAGATTTGGCAACCAGGAAGTTCAGGGACAGTCATCCACTACCACAAATGCCGATGATTGACATTTGTCATTTTGCGTACGATGGAATAAAACCGCAACTTCAGGTGAGCTCAGATTTTGCCTCACTGAAAGCTCCGGAAGTTTGGTATCCAAATCAAACGCTTATCCAAGACTTCACGTAGTCTTTATGCGAGGCGACCAGTCATTTGCGTTCCGTTCACGTCTCGCCATAGCCGGGAACATTTGCAATGGGGTCGTCAATATGTCCACTGGACGTGTGGTCAATGGATGGCTGTTGTCTTTACGGAGAGTCCAGGTTTAGCCTCAAAAAGTTCGTTTGGAGAGAATGTGGAACTCATTTTCATCCATCAAGCATCCGTGTAAGAGATGCATACGAATCAGGCAGCCTCTGTTTTTGGAATGGTATTTCTTTTTGTGGACGCACAGACCTCCACGTCTTTTCTTGTGGAAATATTAATATTCATACTTATAGCGATGATATCCTGGATTCTCATGTATGCGCTTATGTTAGGGCAAAACGTGATGCTTTGGTGTTATAGGATGATAATGTGAGACTACACAAAGATCGCATCGTGGATGTTTATCTTCAGCAGGAAACAAATGAATGCTTTCTGTGGGCAGCTCGATCAGCAGACCTTAAGCCAATCGAGATTGTATGGGTTTTGTGGTGCAAGATCCAAAAAGGACAAGCTGCCAAGCATGTTTGGGAATCTTAAGGACGACGTGTTTGATATTAAAACTACACTCTTACAGAGTATTAAAATATTGAATAATTGTTATTTTGTGTTTCTTATTAACATTCCTCTAAAGAATTAAAAAGAGGTAACAACTTTTCTTCCGTAAGGCATAGCTGAAGGATAATGAATTTCGACCAAAAGTAGCACTCATAACTTTTATATTTTGTTTGAGAACAATTTATTTTTTGCATTCATAAAAAATCATAAATTGTAATGTTTTATTAAGAAAAGTTTGTGTGCACGCGTGCTAACTAGGAAAGATTTTTTAAGCGATGAATATCTGTAAAAAAAATTGATATAATTTAAAACTTATAAAATGTTTGCAAATTTCAAAGGCCACTGCCAATTTTATAAAATCTTTAACTGTAGCTCAGCGCATCCTTTTGTTTACAATATTGAAAGAATCGTTCGTTTCTTTATCGTTCTTTTTTATACGCAAAGGTTAATTCGATCTCATTTAAAATGTATTCCCAAGCCACTACATAACAATGTGCTCTAAGAGGATGTCAAACATACGAACTGTTGAAGAGAAGACTAATGAGATAACCATTCAGTCAAATTTCGCACAAAAAATATTCAGTTGAACCAACTCTAATCTTAAGCCGATATCCGTATTTCCTTACTCTTTTAAATTATAACTAATCATAAAATCTTAGATTTGGACATTTTTTTGGAGTTGGAGTGATAATTGTAGAATCTACAGTATAGCTTTAGGGTCATGGAGCTCAGTTAGTTAGAGCACCATTTTCACTATCGGAACGCAGCGAGTTCGAAATCCGATTTCACCTAACACCTGCCGCCTTCAATAAAGGCGGCAGGAGTTAGTTAGATAAATCATGGTCGAATGTGCTTCAAGTAAGAATTCGTGGTCGCAATGTTTTTCAAGTGCGGCAGGCGAATTGGGGTTTTCTACATGGTCCATTTCTAAACGATTAAGACTACCACCCAACTACTAGATGGGCTAGGTAAAAGGAAGTATGCCGGTGCACACATTGCTTCTTTAAAATAAAATATTGGAAGAAAAGAATTTATAAATTTTCGAAAAATATAAATCAGTCCTGAGGAAGGAAAAGTATCGATATGTATATATATAATGATGTATCACAGAATTCATTAAATTTAGTATGCTTCAAAAGTTTAAAAATGAGTTTTCGAAGGAAAAACATTTTTAGAATTCATATTAGAAAAGATCTAAGAAAATCTTTGATAAAGTAATATTCTAGAAAATAAATTTTCTTTCTAAAAGCATGGAAAAACTTTGCTAATATAAATTAAGGAGAAAACATATTTTTTAAACTTCATTGTTTTTAGCAATTATTACTTATAAAATCCTATTTTTTTGCACTTTAAATAATGAGAAATTTCTCATTTCATGATCATAGCAAAAAGAAAAAGAAATGTAATTGCATATGTTAAATATGGCTTAGATTAGTTTTAAGCATGTAATTTTCTTTCTTTATAATTCCAACCTTTTTTTCACAAGAAAAAACTTCTTGCTAGAGGAAAAAATTAACAAAAACGCTTTATTTTAATTGTTTCAAAGCTCTCTTGCTGTTTAAATTCTTACACACTTTTGAATTAAATACAGACTTTGCAATGATAAAAATATTAAACGAAAATAATTTTAACTATAGCAGTCATAGGTATTGCAAAATCACAAACTATGTAACTCTTAAAGAGCCAATTAAATACATATTTCGACAAGATTGGTATGCTGTTGATATAAGTTACATAATTAATTTACGAGTTCAATATTTATATACCTAGTCAAAATTAAAAACAAATTTGTTTTTAATGAATGTAAAATTGGAAAATTTAACATTAGAATAATTACGAGGACTGATAAAATAGTGCAAAAAAAAATCACAATTTTATAAAATACTACGAAGATAGACCTACCAAGTTTATGAATAAAAATTATTGCAATTCCTTCAAATACAGATTATTTTAAGTCATTGTAATGTCACTAGTTTAAAACAAAATTTGTTTGAAAAAATAAGCGTAATTTGAATAAACGAAAAAAATCAACTAATTTAGCTATTTTAAGCTGCTTGATTCAAATCTGCTTCCAAGTCAACTTTGTCATTAGGAGGAAAATTAACAAATTAAAGTGAGATATTAAACCACAATTCTCGGAAAATGCAAACCTCAAAAATACTATTTTGATAAAAATGATGAAATAAGCTCTTGGTAGAAATAGTTATAAAAAAAATACCCATGTTACTAAGATTCAAGGAGAATAACAGTATGAAATAAGTCTAGAAGGTAACCAAAGTAATTTACGTAACTCACAAAAAAGTAGCATTAAAACACCTTTATAAATAACTGTCCCACATAATTTGGGTTATTATCACCAAAACTTAAGAGCCATTGATATGTGCCTCACCAAGCTGATATGCAGATTTCCGTTCAGAATTGATTAGTTCTGTTTCAGAGCAGAATCAAATGTGTCATCAAAAAATTAACATTAAGTTATTCTTATCTTTTAAACAATTTTTTACTCTTTTATCAGTTTTTTAGTTGATTCATTCTTTAAATATCGAAAAAAAATAATTGAAAAAGCAGTGCTGTTTTTGAAGCACTTTTTTTCTAACGAGTGCCTAGTAAATGTGTACAAATAAGTTAGATAATTTGCAGATCACTTATGTTAATTTAAAAAACCAAACAATTTTCCACACTTAACACAGATCCAACTTAATCAGCAGAATAGCTGATTTTCATACTTCAATGATAACAGACACATCTATATAGTCTTAAATTATACACTAAGAATCATTATTGAAATCTGCATCTACAGAAATTTTACATCCAAGTGCTGGATACATTGAATGTTTACGTTGAATTATCAATAAATCCCAACTTGATGTGACAAAAGAACTTACTGACAAAAATGAAAATAAAATTTCAGCGATACTGGCTAAATGAAAGAAATAACAACAGGTAAAAAATTTCTTTCAACATTGTCGATGCTAATTTTATTTGACACTGCCGCACAGATTACATATATTCCTAAATCTCTAATTTTTTTAAAAACTAGATCAATGCTCCACAAATTAGAGAAGTTTTGTTAGCATCCATAATATTTTCTCAATTGATAAATTTGAAGTGAAGAAATCTCAATAAAACACTTTAGTTTTTGTTAAAATCTTCCAAGAGCTCGCATTTCATAGTAATAGTAAAGAAATGTGACACATTTCATTCAATAGTAAAGAAATGTGACAATGATATGCAAAATTCTGTCATGCAGACAACAAATTTTCCACAAAAGAATGTGTTTCATATTTGCCAATTATTAGGATTTCATTTTTTTTTTTTTTTAAATGAAAATCACTGATCATACAATTTACAGTATGTATTTAATTTTTTTTTTACAAATTTTGCAATAAACTGCAAAACAACGATTTATCTATAAAAGATATTCAACATAAATTGTCACTTTGACCTCCTTTGCATTCAATTCCTCTTATGTAATGATGTTTTGTAAAAGCAGAAATAAAAGATTTAAAGAAAATTATAACGAATGAGAAACACTGATGTTTTTTAAATCAAAATCTGAGGCTTGATGATAAATTTAACTTTGTTTTCATGAAAAACTAATATGTTGACAAAACGTTCAATGAATCGCAGAAAATTTTACTTAAACTAGTTTGTGGATTTTTCAAATAGTATGGAACAAACTCTTTGAGGCCTTAATTGGTTCCATAAAGTAAATTATGAAAGCTGATGGTAATCTAAAAAGTTACCAAATTGCAACAGCTTTAAGTGCAACATTTACTATATATTATTAAGAATGAGAGCTAATTTTCAATAGTCAAAAATAGCAAAACACAGATATTAACAAAAAAAAATGTTGAAAATATTTTAATTACATAATGCCAAGATAAGAACTATTTTCTTATCTACAAGTTCTTTTCTGGTTTAAAAAGTCACTGTTTTAAAATATTTTTTGCTATTTATTTCTTAATTTACCCCCAAAAATGTTTTAATGATATACAGTGTTGCATTACTAATCACATAAAGAATCTATTTTCATAAGTCTTTTTGGAATTCTTCCTATGCTTAAATCTTTCAAAATTCAGGATTGTCAAAATTCAAAAGTGTACACAAGAAAATGGCATATAAAAATATATGCCATTTTCTGGAGTATATATATATAAATTCAAACTCAAATATTAGGATTAAAAAAACATACAAGATTTGCATACACTCTGTATTGTAGGATAAAATATTTCGATTAATTGAAGACTCTAATATCCTAATACAAAATATTGATAGTAAACAAGATGAAAAAGAGTTGATTAAACTTAAAATGAGCTATACGGTTACTAAGAAATGATATGATATTTTTTCTTTTAACACACTTCTTAATGTTAAAGTAGATATTTTCTTCTTATTGCACTGTTACATTTTTATGTAAATTTAACACAATGATCAAAAGCCACAAAAAGTTTAAAACTCTTTAATTAGAAAGTACAAAACTATTGATATATCATTGATTTAAAATAATTTACTACAGCGATTCCTCTTTACACATATCTATTAATAAACATAAAATATCTGAGTTCAGAAAAGTTGAATTGCTGGAGGCCACACAAAAACAATTTTATCCACTTTTATTTGATAAAAAAAGAATTCTATGGCCTTTTCTTATTATAAAATTTTCTTCATACATGGATTTTATATACAATTTTGATCACACACCAGAACATTTGCATTATATTTTTAAATGCATAAATGAATTTTTTTTATTACAGAGCAAATAATTTCAGCGTTATTTCAAAACAAAATGAATTAGTGATAAATGTATCAAAATAAAGTACAAAATGTTTCCAAATTGAAATTATATTTCAACATTTACTGTCAATAATAGAAATATATGCCAATCATTTCCAAAAGAAAATGCAGATGTGTCAAAAAGAATATATACAATTGAATCAACGTTGTTTTTTATATATTTATAACAGCATACAAAAATTTTCAATAAAAAAATAAAGGTTACATACATTCAGAAAAACAAAATTGTAATGGCATTTTATTGAAATACTGTACTCAATTAAGGCAGATTAAAAATTCTTACAATGTAAACATAAATTTATTCCATTTTTCTAATGAATAAACCATACACTCATAAAAGAAAATTTAAAAAAATTCAAATAACTTATTTCAATTATTTCTTTTTTAAAAAGCTTAAAATTCTTTTAAAAATGAAATGTTCCTATTAACTATTCTCTCATAACGATTCTAAATTTTTTTTAAATTGTGTGCAAAATTTTAAAGGCCTTAGTAGAAAAATCTATTATAGTATTTATAAACAGAAGTTTTTCAGTTAGTTTGCATTATAATCACAGATGTATTGAAGAATCATCAACAAAACATCTAAAATTAATTATAAAAAATGAGAATATATGGAATTAAATGGATAATTCTATTCAATAATTTTTGTGACAGTTATGACAAAAATTAAACTTTTGAAATTATCCAGAATAAACTTTAATATTGATCATTCAGTTACAAAAAGTTAACAGTTAAAGGCAAATTAAAAAAAAATAATTAAATTTTCTGAAATTGAAAATAAGTCCTCTCTCATCAGATTTAAAAATCTCAGTAACTATAAAAATATTTTAGGACACTTATGTTTATAAAAACCATGTCAACCAATGTAGGAATAAATTGCTAATTACAAACAAAAATCTTGAAGCTGATTAAATTAATTTGATTAAAATCAAAAAATAATAAGAAATGGTTATGTATAAAAATATGCATCTGGAATCTACAGCAGATATATATAACTTCCAAAGCTAAAATAAGTATAAAATTATTTTCTGTTTTTACTCATATAGATTGCGAAAAGCAAACAGAATTAATTATTGATGACAACTTTTATAAATTGCACATTGACTGCATCACGGCAGGCACTGAAAGAACTGTGTTCTGTACATAGAGTTTGACATTTGCTACAAAAACTTTAAAAGAACATTTAACAGCTAAATCACTATGCATATAGAAATATTTCACCAATGAAGTTTACTCACTGTGATTATATATATATATACTTGGAAGAGCATGACTTATTTGCAGATAACTTTAAATGTTGTGCTATTGAGGATACAGGCTGATAAAAAGGCAATCTGTGTTACTGCAACTGATTGTTCTTGCTCAAATGAAAAATTAAGACTTGAATTCAGCTATTTAGAAGACATAATTAAGGATTACAATGATACTAGTTAACTTGTCTGACTTAACCAAACTAATATATTGTTAAATGGTCTGACTTATTCCTTGTCATTGTTATAAATTTTAAAAGTTTAGTAAGATAGTATGAATATTCTCAAAACTTTTCCTTGCTTGCATAGTTTGCTTAAAAATTCAAGACAAACTAATGAAACAACTAATTTTTCATAAAAATCAATACAAATAAATTTTAAAATATGAACAAAATATACTATTTACATTAATTTACAGAATAAAGTTTTGTTTGCTCTAACAAAAGCACACACAAACTAATGAAACAGAAAAGTGAGTAAAATATACATAAATAATCAGGTTAAAAGTTCCATGCATATGGATGAATTTACACTCCTAAATAAAAATTTACAAGATTATAAATATCAGTGAGTAAACAAAATCAAACAAAATTTTTTCCAAATCGAATTTGTATAGATAAAATGAGTTAGCTTTAATTATATTTCCAGTTATTTAATCACTCAATTTTCCATTCATTTACTTGTGAACTGAAAACATCATTTATTCCATGAACATCCCTGCAAATTAACACATAAATAACAATTGTCACAAATTTCTTCTCAAAAAAATGAAACTTTTATGACTGAAGCTTAACACTAGTGATATTCTGCTTTCAATGAGACACTCAGTCAACATTGAGGAAACGAAAATTGCTTACCAGCACACAAAATCAAATGTCAAATGCTACTATTTCCAATCAATCTTAAAAACAATTGCATTTGACTGCATTGATTTTTGAGGTTTTATAATATTAAAGACAGAAATTTAAATAATAAGAAAATTTCATAAAAACATACTTAAGTATAGCAGATTTTAGAAAACACTTAAGATAACAAAATCAATTTTTAGTAGCTCTGACATCTTTTACAAAGAATCATAAGATACAAATGCAAAGTTCCTAAGATTGTACTTCTTTTAACCATTTTTTACCAATTTTAAGTTAGCTAGTACTTAAAATTAATTCAAAATGACATTCATTCAATTGGAAGAAATTTGAATAACACTGAATAAGAATTGGCCTAGCAGTAGCACAAACAGACCACAACAAAATAAATTATCACATTTTTTATTACACAATAGTTAGTCATACAAATCAGAACAACCATTCATATGAAAATATACATATATTTATAATTACAAATGATGCTTCAAAAAAGCTCCACTCATGCCAATTGTGACTATAAAATGTTTCAATAAATGGTCGGCGCAAATATTTTGTTTTACTTTTTCTTTATAGTAAAATACTTTCTAAAGTAATGCAAGCAGTCGTAAAAATAACAAGTATTAAATATATATTTATAAAGATGAAAATTAAAAATGAGACAAATATAAAATAAAGCCTATTCATAAATAACATTTACATTTTCTATTTTAGCCAAAAACAATGCATTTGAATGAATTTACATAATACATATATAAAGAACTAACAAGTTTTTACCTATTTAGTCCATTTTGCATAATTTAGTGCATGCTAGGAAGCAAGAGTGAAATGTCCAAGCACTCCCAACAATACCTATCATGTCCATATATATTTTTTAAAAATCCTAATTTTCATTAAATAGCCTAATGCTACCGAGGTTGAAGAAAACCATTTGTACCATCAGGGCCACGTGGCAAACGGGTAACAACTATTTCAGCTTCATTTTTTCTGTCCATAGAGGCCAATGATATAGCATTTGGATTGCTGAAATGAAAATGGAAAATGATAAAGAAAATATTATATATATATACGTATAATATATAAATATATAATATATATTTACATTGAAAGCTTTAAATATTAAATGTGTTTAGAAATCATTCGTAAACTCATTTCTTCAAAATGAATTGATCACAAACAAGCTATTATAATAATTCTAATCAGAAATTATTGAATCCTTCAAACGAAATGCTGAAATTTCAGTTATGATTTTTAATGATTTTTATGTATGAATGCTTGTATACACTCTGACAAGATTGAATTCCAACTTGCATTACGATTTACAGAACAGCAGAATTAAAGCTACAGAACCAATGACATAAAATATTAGAATAAATTTTATTTAGTTAAGTATATAAGAATTATTTAAGTAGAATTCAAAATTAAAATATTCTGGGATACCAAGAATATATAAATATAGAAAATAATATTTAATAGGGATACATCATAAGCAAGCTTATAAATTTTCAAATTTTAAAAAGTTGTTAAATTTGACAAATAAACACTACAAATAAATTTCACATCTTACATCCAAAATTATTGAATGTTAAAATAATATGTAATACAAAACTAGTTAATACACTTGTTAGTTAATTAAAAAGCACTAATCAAGCAATCAACATTTTTGTATCTTCAAGAATAATGGCAATAATCAAACTTTTTAGGTTATTTAAGTGCATCATAAAAAGAGTTCCAAAAAATGTTATGGAAGACAATATTTAATTAACGAAAAGTTGTGAAAGACAATATTTAATTAATAAAAAGTTCATTTATGTAAAAAGAGCTGTATTTCACATTTTTTATAAAACAAAAAAAATTTTTAAGAAACAAAGAATAGATCTTTTACATTTCCTTTACTAAAATTAGGCATAAAAATTAAATTCAAAAAAGAATTACTGAAATCTAAGCTACATAAAATTATTTAAACTATAAATTTTTATTTAAACTAAAAAATACAAATAAAATTAGACATAAAAATGAAATTCAAAAAAGTATTATATAAATTTAAACTACATAAAAAAACTTTGGTATATGCAACTTAAAAAGTAAAATAATAAATTATATCAACATTAAAAGAATTTACCTTTCATATTTTATGCAACACTTAAACTTAGAAGCAAATTATTAGAAGTTGCATTGCAAAAATCAGAGTTAAATTTTTATACATAACCTTAATATCATATTATTGTAGGTTTATTATTTAATAAAAATTTTTTATTATATTTATAAACACAAATGTAACATTTTAAATTTTTTCAATCAAGACTTTTTTTTTAACATACAAAGTCTAGTTAGATTAGAACCTACAGTTCATGATACAGTCCGAACTACTGTGAACATTTAAGTCTAAGCTAGGAATCAAACTCATTAACACTTTGAGTACTGAATTATATGAAGATTATATTATACTGAAGTAAACAGATGACAAGTCTCATTTATCAAATGTACACAAAGGGTGAACTAAAGGCAAGATCAAAACATTTTTGTCCAAAAAAAATATTTCTTCAATTTATAACCTGCCTGAAACAAAATAAAATATTGATCTACAAACTCTCATAGTTAACCAGAATTTAGTATTATCTCTGAAGCACTTAATCTTTTTTAATTTTAATTCATCATAAACATTCCAGAAATATTATAATGGAGTAGAGAAGAGAATTACAAATTTTAAAAGTTCTACAGAAAAAATTAACCATTTAAAAAGAACTATTTAGAATAAGGTAGAAGTACCTTATGATAAAAAGAATGAACAAGACTCACTAACTTCTAAAACAATGGTAAACAAACTATTTTATAATTGGGACCAATATAAAAAGAGAAGTGTTGCATGGAATCTTCCAACAACTTTTCAAACAAATTTCAAACAAACTGCAATTTGCCATTATAGCCAATTTTAATCAATTAGTACATTATATGTCTACTAACAATTCTAGAAATCTAACATTTACTTACAATTATTATAAAATGGGATAAAACTACACTAGAAATTTACATGATAAAAAACTGAAATCTGAAAAGTTAATAATTATTAACTCTACTCATAATGGAATGTGTGCCAGGTATATAGTTGTTGTATATCAACATTTACCACTTAGATTTTTAACACTTTTTTCGTGTGCAGAAAAACTTAACCAGTTATATTGCATATTTAAGCTTAGATCTCACAAAATTGGAAATGAAACTTATAATTCTCATTTATGTGTCCATTGGTAATTAAATCAATTGTGAAAGAACAATCTTTTAATTTTTTTAAAAGTAAGATTCCCTGAACAGTTGCTTTTTAATATAATTAATCATATGATTTTTAAAATGATAGGGTTAGAATTGAGCTATTCACTATTAAAATATGAAAACTTAAGTAAAGCAAAAAATATTTTTACTCTCATAAAATTCACCTTCAAACTGCTCTAGAAAAATGTCTGAATATAAATTCAATTCATTAGAACAAATTCAAATTTACATGCATTTATAAACAAAAATAACAAGCCATTTGAGTACGCATAAAATTCTGCCATGTATTCTCTTTTTATAAAATGAAAATTTTGTCAATTACCATAACCATACTAAATTCTAATGATTACAATAAGTTTTATAAACCCACCTGGGACTTTGATCTTCTTCACTACTAGCAGAACCTAAAATCCTTAACCTAGCCTCAGCATATTCTGCTTCTCTTTGTTTAAGGGTCTTTACTGGCTGTCTGCTTGGAGATTTTTCAACAACTACTCCTGCAGATTTTGCATCATTTGGACGTTTTAAAATTTTAACTTGTGGCATGTATGGAGTACGGGAATTATCTTCAAGTTTCATTTGTGGATAAAGTGTGGCTTCACAAGGTGAGTCTGTAGTTATGCTAAAAATTTAAGACTTATGAAATTAAAAAAAAAAAAAACACTCTAACAAAGATATTAAATCATTCAAGTTACTTTTCTATTTTACTTTTAATACAAGAATATCATCTTAATTATCATAATTTTGTACATTACAATAAATATGCAATAAAAAAAAATAAGTATCATAAAATGTGTGTGATGGGGGGATTTTTTTTTAAATCTTTTTTTTAATAAATTTACTTAAAGTCTTTTACATTCATTCTCACATACAACTAAAATGTTCACATATTGAACTATATATTACACTATCTTTGCTGGTCATTAAGATTTATTTTAAATTGGAAATACATTAATTTGGTTTATTTATCACTCACTGTTCATTTTTTGCATATAAGACCTATAGTTTAAACTGGATTAAACATAACTACAAACATCCAAGCCCAAGGTGGGAATCAAAATCACAAATTGTTGAACCAAAAGCCAGGGCACTAACCATTTAGCTTGAAATACTTTAAGACATTGTTAAAAAAAAACATAATACAATGCATTAAAAGGAGATCCTCCTATAAATATTCTAAGAAATATTCTAATGGTTTAATGATAGATAATTTTATTGTTCTATCCTGTAAATGCTCAAATTTACAAATGATAAAAGTCAAACATTAATAAGAGCAGTATCAAAAGAACACAAGGGACACAAAAGATACAAAATATGTGCATTGAAGAATATTTGAATAACTAAAGAAACATACACATGGGCAATCATTGCTTTGCAAAAAATAAAGATCAGCAAATGCATATATTGCAGAGTGATTAAAGCTTTTTTATTTAAAAACCAATTATTGCTATGCAGAACCTTTACAGTTAGCAAATAGAATTGGACATGAAGTTCTTAAGTTACATGTTTGTCTCATAAAATGTTTAATATATTCCAAAGGAAGGTATTATAAGTAAAATATGGTAAACATGCTGCCATCATAATCTAAACCAAACCAGAACATTTAAAAAAAATTACTATGTTCTAGAGTCTAACAGCTAGAAGCCTCATTGATTAAGAGAAAATAGAATTCAAAAGAATGGAATAAGGACTTCATATAGTTCATGTAACAGTTAACATCAACAGACTATTGGAGCAGATATTGATACACTGAAAGAAATACTTTAATATTAACCCAATGCAATATGTTTCAAGACATAGCACCTATTCAATTATATCTGTTATAATTTTTAAAAAATCTCATCTCAAAGCAAAAATTAATCGAAATGTAATAAAACAATTTGCACACTATATTAAATATGTGTAAAGAAATTGTGCAAGAGAAAACTAAAAATGTGCACAATGCATCATTCTCATTTAATTGATTAGGTTGAATAAGATTAGGTTAAGTAGGTATAATATCATTAACAATTACAAAAAACAAAGTTTGGAAATAAAAATATAAATTGGCCAATAACTGGCCAAGACAAATTCAACTAGTTAATGAATAAAATAAAAAGAAATAAATCCATCTCTTTAAATAAATGGCAAATACCCTGACACATTAGATTTTTCTTGACATAGTCACAATGATGCTCACTTTACAAAGAGATTGCATATAATAGTTTTATTACATTTAAATTACCGCAAATGAAAAGAAAATTATATTTTGAAAATTTCACATTTAAACAAATAATTTTATACTTGCATTAAGCTTTTTGAATTAAATGTGATTGATTTGTTTAACAGAAATTTAAAACTTAGAAATTTTTTTTTTTAAGTTTGTTTTTATTAAAAGTCAAAAATCTTTATAAGAAAAATTTGTTGTTGTGTCATTAGAATAATTAACAAAGAAACATTACATGTTTCTTAATAAGCTTTCGTCTTAAGTAATGTAAATTTTTAATATAAAATTTTGATAAATATAAATCACTCGACAGTATTTGGTTTATTAATATATTTGTGAAGAACGAAATTTTCTTCCAAAGCATGCATCTTGGTGCAAAAATAAAGAAAACTTGAGATTTTTCATAATTTTGTAACCCAAACTTAAATTTTACTCAAATTTTAGTAAACCAATTGTTTAAATTTCATTCAGAACCATAAGAAAACTTTAAAAAATAAATCTACAGACTGAAAATGAGAATGGTAATACCTTAAATCAAATTAAAAAGAGAAAGAAATACAATAAAAAATATCATATCTAAGACAGAATTTACTAGTAAATATGAAGTCAAATTAATAAATAGAACTTATTTAAATTAGTTTAATTTAAACTAGTGAACAGAATTTATTCAGAGAATATCCCTTAATTATATATTGCTCTAGCTTATGCAAAAGATTCAAAATGCATAAACTTAACTTTGTGATAATTTCAATCAAAAAAATAATTTTAAATATGATACACATGCAAGCTGTATTTCTCACTAATTTTTGATACATTAATAAATTATTTGAAGTTTAATTAACTTTTACAGAAAAATAACTAGAGATTATTTCTTAGTAATGCAACTTGTGCAATTTTTTCCTGTTTCTGATAAAACTGAATTTTAAAAACAAACTGTAACAAAAAAAAAAAAAAAAAAAATTAAGTTTTTACATTTGATGAATTTTGCGTTCATATGCTCTCATTTACTCACTAGAAAATGTTTGTCACAGGGATTGTTTTGTAGCTTAAGAGTTAATTTAATAATAGGACAAGGATCAGGACCCACAACTTATTGCAAATTCCTAACTATTACAAACATCACAAGAAACAAAGGACTCAGATACACAAATAGTTCAACTGAAGGCTGAAGCACAAACCATTCAGCTACCAGCTTGCAAACTATGCAAAGGATATCAGTTCTTTTTTAACTTTATAATTTAGAAATTTCAAATTTTGGCACTTTTAATGTAAAACCAGCAATGGGATAATACTCATTCACATATATAACTTTTGGACAAAGTCGCAAGTATGTATTCTTGAGTTATGACTTATTGCCAAGTTTCTATTTCCTAACATGTTTAAACATATTTGAAATTTTGCAATTTAAGGGAGATTAACTTGCTAGCCATATTATGAATTTAAACAAAGATTTTAATTATAAATGATGCTTTTATGTATAAAAAATCCTCCTTTTACAAATTCGTAAAAAATTTTCAATTTAATGAATAGAATCAACACACGTTCACAAACAATGATGTGCCATAAAAGTAGACAATATATAAAATAAATTCCAACTAAATTTTTTTAAATTCCTATTACACACCAATGGAAACATGCATATAACAAAATATATGATGATTTAAATCATAGCATTATGTTCAGAATTTAACTCTGGAAGTCATTAACAAGCTTAAAACATTAAATGTTCAATATTTCATTGATTTTCATTTCTATTTAAATAAAAGCTTATATTACACACTTAAAATGAGCAAAGCATAAAAATTAAAAAAATAATCAATATTAATGACTGGTATCTCAAATAATTTTAGAAAAATTCTACAACCATAAAAATATACATACTATTTTTGCCAATCAAAAAGGCTTGCATTTAAATTAGTGAAGAATGAATTTAAAAAAGGCACACGATAATGCAACAAATTTTAATAATAGTTTCTCTCTCTCTCAGTATTAAATACAGAAGCATTATTAATATATGCATGGGTTAAAAGATTATAGTTTGTCACTCAACAGTCATTTTTAGATCTGGAATTACAGATATATATACATATGTCTATGTGCATATATATACATTAAACATACATATACAAACATATCATTTATAACTCTTTAAATAAATACATGTTATAAAAATATTTACAAATTTTTTCAATGAAACATTTACAAAAGAATTTCTCTGATTTTATAAAAATATTAAATTATAAGACAAGTTCTAAAAGAAATCATTTTGGCTGAGATTGACTGTATGGTCACTCTTGGTGCAAGTTTTCCACATTTGGTGATAAATAACATTTTCTGGAAACACAACTCATTTTGAACAATCACAGATTACAAATTCTGACCAATCAGGCAATATTTTTCTATTTATTTTTAGGCCTCGCTTGTGCAAAATGGTGATATTTTTGGAGACTTTTTGAAAAATCTTGAGAGTGACCGTACAGTAAATCTTTACCATCATTTTATTTAAAACAAAGCATTAATGTTTACGTTAATTAGAATTTATAAAGCATTTTAATCATATCTTTGAATTGTAACAAATTTTGATAGTTAAAGGTATGAATACAAATCATTTTAGAAGATTAAATATTAAAAAATTGTAAGTTGGGCAGTTCATTCATTAATAATAAATAATTTTTTATTAAAATAAAAAAACTAGCTTAAAACATAAAATGAACATACTTATTAATTTTTGGAGTCCTTAGTTGAAGTTCCTCTAATTTTCTATCCAAAATCTAAATCCCAAAATAGAGAAAAAAATAAATGAAAATAATGCAACTCAACATACCAAACAGATAAAATTCAATAAAAATAATTTTGAAATCACAGTGAATTTGAGTTATAAACAAAAACATAAAAATGCATTGGTTAGTATGGCATTATATAATATCTTGTAATTTATTTTTATATTTCTATTGCAAAATGACAAACTAGTTGCAGTCAAACTTAATGGTATTTTATAACAAAGAACAATTTTTTATGTAAAATAAAAGTTAAAAAATAGTCAGAAGTGTTAAATATTTTTACATACAAATACTATAAAAATTAAATACAGATGATTTCAAAGAAACATATCTTATTTACAGTTAATTTCTAAAAATTAAAATAATACAATTAATTTTTAAATAGAAATCATTTTCATAAAGCATCTTAATTTTCAAAATATTTATTAAACTAAGTACTAGAAAACTGAAAAGTATTTTCTTTTGAATAAGTAAAATTAGATAAAAATTCATCAAGGAGGAATTTTCCAGTAACATATCCTATTTCTTAAAAAATATAACTTTTCCTTGTCTTTACATATTATGCTTTAAAGCAAAACACTTATTTTTTTCAATTTTATAAGAAAAATTTACCTCAAAATTTAAATATTTGTTTCACATTAAAAAAATCAATAGAAAAACTCTTAACAAATAAGTGACCTTTTCAATATAAATACCATTTACAGAAAAAATAACTATTGAATTTGTTATCTTCTTCCAATAGATTATTCATAACTGCAGCACTTTGTAAAAAATTCTGTTGTTACATGTATTAAAAAAAAGAAATTAACAATAAAATGTCAAATAAATAATTCTTTTATATATATGACACATAATTGTTAAAAATTTATTTTTAATAAGTTAATGACATTGAATTATATAAATTGTAAACGTGGAATAGCATTTCAACTCAAAAACATATCATTAAAGTTAAAACTATTATTTGCTCAAAAATGTATGTACTAGCATTCTCAAGTTACATATATATCAGCGGTGGCCAAACTTTTGGGATCCGGGGTCTACTCCACATTTAAAAAATCGGCGGCGGTCTACCAACGGCAGAGCTAAATTAACGTACATATTTATTTTCGGTAAAAAGAAAAAATGGTAAATTATGTAATTTTTCTAGAAAAAAAAAACTTGAAATTAATATTTACAAAATAAAAATTTATTGACAAAAATAATCAAAGTATTTATATCTCAAAAACTGACCATCCTATTCACTTTGTTTAGTTGAAATTTGGCACTGTATATCTGTGAAAAATTTTTCATACTGTGGCTGGTACGAGCTTATTGCAATGCATAAACACGAAATTAAATGTTCATCTGTTAAATGCAACCAATGTTTTTTTTTTTTTCATAGTTAAAAAAGCAGATTTGCAAAGATATCTCAATCCAAAGTATGATTTAAAATACAAAATCATTTTGTAAATATTCGGAAACGTTTCCTCAGAGGTTAAGTTCCAAAAATCAGTATAGCTAAATATGCTCTGGATTTAAGAAATATATCGCATCTTAATTTAGTAATTTCTTCCTTGACCGTGACTGATGTGATATCTATTAAATGTCCTATTTTTTCAGATATTCAATCAATGTTGACATTTTCATTAAAAGGAAATATCATAAAATTAAGTATTTCTTTCAACCTAATTAAGTCAGTGAATCTTCTTTCAAATTCTTCAAACAAAACAAGTATTAAGCGAAATCTTCGAAGTCTCGGTTTGGATTATGGATGCACTCTTCTTCCATGTTTTTGAAGTTTCTCAATTCATGTTTTCTTAATTGAGATGCATACCTTTCTATAGTTTCTTTGATTGTTTTAATCGCCTCATCCTGTCCGTTTTAGGTTTTAAATCGCAAACCTTTAATCATAAATTTTTAAATCTTAAATTTTTGCACAGTTTGTTTTCAGTTTTGAAGCGTAGACTTAAGTAAATTTTTATTTTAAATAATTCATTGATTCTATGTCATAAGTCATAAATTGTTAATATCCGAGGTTATTATCTGGATGGTCACGGGGACTACCTAAAATGTCTTCGCGGTCTACCAGTCGACTGCGGTTGACACCTTGGCCACCCCTGATATATATGCATAAGTTACAGTATATTACAAGAAAAAAACAAATGGATTACAGAAATAAATCTGGTAAAATATTTGCTGTTTGTCATTCAACAGACATATTTTCCTCACAAAAACAAAATATTAGAACCTGCAATTTAAAGAGAATGCCAAATCATTACAAATAACAGAGTCCAGAGTTTGAATTGAAACCACAAACTGTTGAATCAAAAGCCAGAGCAGAGATTATTGGGCTGACCGCTCAACCATGGAAGCAGGTAGAAACTTTAATTATGTTCTTCAAGAATTTCATTAAAGATTCTCTAAAAAATTACTTGTTAATCCTTATCACAAAATATGCATATAAATTTAATGTATGTGAAATTATGAAATGTATATCTCAGATCTGACAAACCAAAGAAATATCCAATCTTTGTCCAAATCAAATTTACAAAATTTAAAAACGAAAACACAAAACAATAGAAAGATTTTTGCAGGGCACTCTTGTTACACATTTAAGACAACTTAATGACTATCCAATACCAAAACAAAGTTGAAATTTAGCAAATACTATTTCTGATCCTTTTCCAAATGTGTAGCTGAAAATAAATTTTATTATTGTATTGTCAAAATTTGTAAACATAGAATCTTAGTTGTTTCTGTTGCACTTTGATGCTTAGGATTGGGGTGGAATTCCCTAGCCACCAATATACCATTCTCCTAAATAAGAAAAGCCTTGATGCCTATCCAGAAATCAGAAAGAAGAATTCTGCTTCCAAAATTCTTATTTGAGGATTAGTATGAATATATTATTCTCTCTCCCTCTCTACTCAAGAAGTTAAAAATTCCTGCTCATATGCTTAAGATTGTCTATAGTCACACAAGTATATGACAGCTTGCTGAAGGTAAGGGCTGTCGGGCTCTAGTTGCCTGGCTACTGATGAAAAAGACAAAATTTCAATTTTTTTTTTCTCTGTGCAAATCAAACTTGCAAACGAGAATTTCATCTTCACCACTGGGCAAGATGGCAGCTTCAAACACATAGTTACATATCCAGAAACCTAAATAAAAATTTTAAAAGAGTTAAAAATAAAAGAAATAAAAATAAATGTGATTGAAAAAGTCAGATTGTTGCAAGGTTGCTTGAAATCCCTAAAAGCATATTTTTTGGCATATTTAACTGTTGGAACTATATTATGAAAAAAGAATTAGGTGATAAACAATATAGAAATTCATCTCGCGATGGGAAATTTTAAAAGCTTGAAGATTGATTATATGAATGGTTAAAAATAATGTGATCAATAATATTACAATAGGTGGAAATTTACTGATGTCCAAAACACACAAATGGAAAAGCACCATACAAAAATGATTTTCTTTATCGAAAACTTGTTTAGTAAAATTATGCTAGTCAACATAGAAACACTCAAGAAATAGAAAAATATAAATTATAGAAAACTACATTCCAAACAATATTTTTGATACAGATGAGACTGGACTATTTTATAGAATAAAATCAGACAGGTTATTCGTTTTTGAATACAAAAATGCAAGTAGAGGAACAGTACAGAACTATAAACAAAGACTTATGGTTCTTCTGTGATCGTCAGGCACCAAAACACTTCCACTCTTACTAATAAGCAAATCAAAAAACCAGAGGGATTTTGAAGGTATCAAAACTTTACCAGTTACCTATAAAAACAATTCTAAATCATAGATGACCTCTAGTATTGTGAAATAATTATGTTTATACCTCTTGAAAGCAGCACAGAATAATGTGACTGAAAATAGAAAGAAGAATTGCTTTCATAAAGCAGCCAAAAATGGAATCTAATACTAAAATAATTGAAGATAAAAATTCCGATAAAAAAAAGATAATGCTTAAAAAAAATTTAAAAAAAAAAAAGTTTCGTAGAAACTTTAGTTTTGCTGAATACGCTACAATTGTCTATGACCTACAATGCATTGAAAATCTGAAAATCAACTGATCTGTTACTATACACAAGAAAAGGCATCAACATCAGATGTAAAAGACAAAGACATGAACCTGACATTTTCTAGCATGAAAAGTGTTTCAATTGCAGTTGAAACTTTAAAATAATTTTTAAAAGACAAGAAAATACAGATTATTATTTATCATCTTTAAATGAAATGGAAAATTGTGTTTTCCAAAAATAAGTTGTATAATCAGATAAATGATATTCCAGATTATTTTCTTTGAAAAAAAATATATATATTTTGTAACACTTTTTTCCTGAATTATATTTTAAAATGTTTCAAATATGATTTAATTGGCAAAATTTTATTTTTAACTCAAAGAATAAAGTATTCAATAGGAATCTCTTTAAAAATAGCCTATATTTAAAAACTTGTAAGAATACATGGGTCAACCTTTTAATTATATCCAATTTAGACCACTTGTTACACTAAAAACCTTTTGCTCTGGGTTGCAGAGAGTTGTATATCAAACTTCAATAATATATTCACTACAGTAATTAGTTTGGCAGCTTTATATATACTAACTCTATTTATTTTTTAATCATATTTACATGCCACACTAACAATATAGTTAATTCCATTTTCAAGCAAATCACAAGGATGTGAGAAATATATTTTGTTAAATATAGTAATCAACAGAAAGTAATATGAATGCAAGTAAAATTTTTTGAAAGATAGAAATAAAAACATAACTTTTTTCACTAATAAACATTTATAATTAAGTGTGGTAGACTTTTCTTCCAGGCTATGTAAAATAGTTTTGAGTTAGATGGTTAAGTTCATTTGTTGCTCTATGATCATTATTGCACACTTGAAGATTAATTCATGAGAATCTATAATTTAAAGAGGATTTTCAGGTAAAACATTCAAGTTTGAGCTGAAATTCCATAATTTAAGATATAGATTTAATGAAAAATTTTAGAATTCAAAGTCAAGCACAAACCATTTTCAGTGTTTTTAAAGATTAAATTTTCAGAGTTAGAAAAAATACAAATGATTGTTCAACAATTCTAATGGACATAAGTATGAATTATCTTTGAAACAAAGAAATCTTACATGAAAGAAACTTAGAAAGCATGGGTATATACTCAAATTTAATGAGAATGACATGACAGAAATTTCCTAGGTTCAAACATTAAATAAGATATTAAATAAAGATAAAATGAAATAAACTATATATTAAACAATACTACATCACAAAGTTTAAAAGAAACATTGAATCAGAATTACACCATATGATATTGAGTACATATGATATTTCGGTTAGACTATACTTTAGGGTGCCCCTTTGATTCTTGCAAAGTTGTGATCGCGATAGAGCACAAAGCTGGGAAAAACCCAATCGTATTCTGATTGCAAAAGAGCAATTGATTGTTCTGTGCCAAAAAAAAAAAAAAAAAAAAAAATCGCCATGTTTGCCAAGAGGGCACCCTAGAATATAGTTTTACTGATATTTTTAAAACAAAAAGTTTAATATGTTTATAGCTCACTGGTCATTTGTTGGACATAAGAGCTAATTAAAATGGGACCTAAATTAAAAAATGACAGATCTCATGAAATCAAGTTTTCATTTTTGAATATTATAACAAGTAAGCAATATCCATCTTCACTACTAGTATGGTAATAAAATGTGCCAAACTGGTTTACTGTGTTGGGATGTTTATTCTTGTGTTTTGTGACATAACGTGATTGTGTAAATATGCAAAATTTGTTTGAGAGTTTTGGCAATCCTTGAATAGTAATTTGTTTTAATTTGAGTTTTTGAAATGAATGATTCAGTACTTAATATTTGAATTTTTTTAAATTAATTTTTGAATATAAGCTTGCAGGGATTTTAATTTTGAGTTAACTTTAACATTATAAAATAAAAATATTTTCAAATTGTTTTCATTAAAATATTTGTGTTTAGTTCATGATGGATAAGTATGGGTGATGACAAATTGAATTTGCATTTGTTTTGAAAAATTTTATTCATTGTTGTGAAAAGTTTGATGATAAATTCAATTTGATTCGTACCTCATGGAGTACATATGATGATGTAATCATTCACAAAACACTGTGGTAGAATTTTTGGAAGCCATAAAATTTGTCTATTGTCCAACCAGTGCTGACGATTCTGCAAGCAATGATTATGTGCATTATTTTATTTTACATCTTTAATTAATATTGCTGTTGTATGTAATATTTTATGCTATATATTAAGTATCGTCTATAAATATTTAGATTTATTCAGATTAATTAGAAATCTAGTTTTTATAAAAACGTATGTTTACGTTATATATTTAGCTTTATTGCTTGGTCCCCAAGGCTATTTGGTTGGTTGGGTTTTGTGGCGCAAGGTCCAAAAAGGACAAGCTGTGCCAAAAATTAAATTTTTAATGAGAATGTCCCCAAGGCTAGATTACACTACACTGAATCTTGGATGCAACTGCCCAAATTAAAATTAGAGTTATTCTAAAAAATGTTATTTATGTTACTGATGAAGTTTTATTGTCTGGTTGTAGACCTTGTGATACTTAGTTTATATTTATTATGTAATCATTGTGAAATTAATTTTTAGTTATTAGCATTTTAATACTTCTGTAGAAAGTAATTAAAAATGAAATATTCAGAATTCTGATATTTGAAGTTTAAAATAGCGCAAGTTGGTAAACTTCAAGTTTGAGGACAATCAGGATTTGAGACCTGGATATTGAGTGACATAATTTAGGTTGCCGAGGTAACTGTGCAGTACTTGGAGCAAAAATTAGAAATCTTGCTTGGTTAGTTAGGTTTCGTAGTGCAAGGTCCAAAAAGGAACAAGCTGCTTAGAAATCATGCCACACTCTTGCCGGCACCTAGGTCTCTGTTTATATATTCTCTTTTCTATTACATTTTAATTCTGTTTATCTTTTCTATTACATTTGAAACAAAATCA
>JAPDSC010051143.1:0-17033 GCA_026290005.1 Latrodectus geometricus | reverse complement strand
TAAATTCTTATAAGTACTACTTCCACTTTTCTGATTTTTTTTTACAGGGATAAGAACTAAATTGAGAATAATTAAAAAGAAAGGAAATTACTTTTTATAAGATGTTTCTCTCCACTTAACTCAAGATAAAAATATGTTTCAATTCGAAAGTTTGATTAAAACTTTACTAATTAACTTAAGCAGCGTAAACAATGCTTCTATGAAATCACTGTTAAGTTGCTTATCCCGTGATATTATAAATTTAAGCAATAAGCGATTTGCTAATAAGCAGGCGATTGAAAGTGCATTAAAATGGGTTTGAAAGGGGAATACAGACTTCAATATTTAATAAATTCAAAAGCAAAAGGAATTTTCAAGCTTTCAACACCTTATCCTATTCGTTTTTAGTCGACGTATACATGAAGCGACATTTTGTTGTGGAAAAAAGCGCCAAAATTAGGGAAAGAATCGTTGAAAATACCGCTTCCCTAAAATCGCAATTTTTTCATCATGTCTGGTTACATATTTTCTACTGAAAGCTAAGGCTCGACAAAGAAAGTAATATTGGTTCTGTAGTAATTCTAATTTCGAAATTTTAATTTGCTCACTTAGAATTCGATATTTAAATTAAAATCCTAAAAAGTTAATTGAGCATTTCTTAATGTTGGAATCGTCGCCTACTCTGTCTAGTGGTCAGCATTCCTGACTGCGGATAGGGAGGTCTGGTCTGGGTTCGAATCCCAGTCGGGGCATGGATGTACTTTCTTTTTCTCTCTCTCTCTCCCGTCTTTGTCCTTTCCTTGTATGAATGGGTTGTGAATGGTTGCCTACCCTATAAACGGGTTCCTATGGCATGTGTGTACTGAGGAAGTCGGACTCCACACCCAATTGCGGTTCAGTTGAAAGAGTGGAGAAGCGCACCCATACTGCCAACCTGGCTGGCACTCGACCAAAAAAAAAAAAAAAAAAAAAAGGTTAGAATCTTAAAATATGGACCTTCAGCAGTGAATCTGATTATTCTATTAATAATAAATATGGTAAGTAATTTCACCATTAAAAGAATAAAACTAAGTTATAAAATGAATAAATAAAACTTCTATAAAGTTTTTGTTTTTGAAAATTGAAAGATAAATTTTGTAAATAATAAAGAATATATATATATTCCTTTTCTTAAATAAGTGACATAAATCGCAGTGAATTATTGAATCCATTATTTTTTCATGACATGGAATCTTATTATTCAGCTTCAGTTTCTGTATACTAAAAAAAGTACTCATTATTTTTTAACTGATATACATTATTTATTGATTATCAGACAAAGTGCTCACACTTAAAAGGTCAGTAGTAGAGTCACAATGAATTTGTCTCTACAACTGACCTTTTAATTGTTGTCCTTTTAACTGTCAAATGCTGAAAAAAAGTGTTGGCTTTATAAAAGTGATAACATATGAAAGTATTACATATTTACATTTTTTTGTGACAAAAAAAATTATATTATGCATAATGTCAACCAGTTCCCGCCGTTTGAATATAATAAGCTTTTCAATATAATATTTTATATAAAGTCAGTTTAAGCCTTTAAGCACACAATGACTTCTGTTTCAAAACTACATTTTTAAAAATACTTTTTTTTCGGTCTAGAAAAGCATTATTTCGAGAAAAGTCCATTCACTTTGTTTGTAATCCATCTTGAGGGATTCCACTCGAAAAAAATACAGGCCTTCTATTAGCTTCTTTCATTTTTGTAAGCATCTTAGAATATCGAATAGATTTTAGAATCGAAACTGCTTCATGACACTTATTAGTCAACGTTGCACGTTGAGTCTTTAAATTGCAAGTAATGACATGTTGAAAAAACAATGGGAATTAAAATCATCATTGCGTTACCAATAGTTCGAGAGTTCAATTGCATCAAGAAATGGACAATAGTCAGTTGTTTGCTTCCATTCCAAGTTTCGTATTTGAGATGGCAGAAGAAAGATCAAAATAACTGCCCTGACTTCAGAAAAGCAATTAAGGGCGGTTATAGACATTTCATGGTCTCTTTCTAGGAAACTACTTCACCCAATTTTATGTACCGTTGGAAAGCAATTATTTCCTGGGTTCCTATGCTCAGTGTTTCGGAATGATTCTGTCATAGAAGGAATTCCTTGCGTTATAAATTTCATTGAATTATTGATGAAAGAAAAAAGTGTCTTGTGTGATTGGAGAAAAAATGTTCGAATTCCGGCGATGAAATCAGTGATAGTCAAAATGATGACATATTATCTCCGAAGTATATCTTTATGAAAAATTTTAATACATTTGTTCCAATAAGTTCAATGTAAAATTCTCTGATTCATAAGGATTCGGCATAGACTTTAAAATGAAGGATTCGTAATAAAGTGGCAATGAATTGAAACATGTGACAGAAAACAGCCAAAAGACACTTGGGCTGTTGACAAATATTATACAATAAGTCTAACATTTATGCTATTTTGTTAAACGATTTGTGACTTCAAAAAGTTAAAGGATTTACCAATCCACGTCATTTGTTTGAAATGTACGAATTTTGGCGACGATTGGAGTTATACCTGAAGGAACTGCTTTGCTGCAAAATGCATGGTTATATTGAATGTTTTGATGTACAATAAATGTTTCTACTTTATATTGAATTTAAAATTTTGCATATATGACATTTCGTTCCCTGATTTATGGAATTAAAAAGTTATTTGTCACCCAAATCAAATTATTGGCTTGTCACCTAGGTGATTTAGGTGAAAAAGTTACCGTTTTTGCAACCGAAAAGTAGCATGTTCCATACCAGACACACACGTAGATCTATGTTCATTCATAGTGTTTGGGGTACGTCACACAGGTCGTGATTCCAATATGTTCTATGCTATGTGAAGACCAAGTCTTCGGGAACTCAGTACAAATCCTACTTCAAATCACAGGAACTCACCCACTTTTTAGAGCACATCTATTTGGCGCTTCCTAGATAAGATGATATCCATTCTTCATCGCATTTTGAAAATTCATTGGCCTGTTTTATGCTATGAATATTTTTAAATGCATTATTTTGGTGATGAAATTTGATGTTCATGAAATATGGCGATGAATTAATACTTTGTAGGGCATGTTACATTCGAAATCTTATATTTCTGTTCAGAGAATTTTCTCCTCACAAACATTTAACGGATGTTTCTTTCAATCGCCAACTTAATAACTTACAAAATAAAAATACCCAAAGGATTCATTAAAATTCAATTCTCAAAAGTAATTGATTAAGAAGATTCATCAATGGGAATATTTTTCAGACATAACATATTTTTGACAACTAAAAGATGTGTTCAGATTTTCCTACCAATGGAGTCAATTCACCACCAGACGGCGCTACTACAATTGGTACTTATCATGTGATAACACACCAAAAAAAAAGTAAAAAACATATTTTTGTCACTTTCTCCAGCTCGTTTTGGCAGGAGCCTATGAATATTCCAAAACTCTGGTATCAAACCTACAAACTGTTGAATGAAAGGCCAGAGTGTCCCTTCTTCAGATAAGCAGTAAGAACACAATTGTTTATCTTTACCAATATATTATCTTGGTACTGATTTGTTACGCAAACCTATCGGGGTTGGTATTTCCCAGTTTCCTTCCATGCCACACGTCAATAAGACACACTTTCTATGAAAAGATCTTTCTTAACAAAATTTACGAGGTTGGCGTTAATTATATGGACCATGAGGTCGCACTATATAGTTTGTTTGTCGCTATTTTTTAACACCGATTAGACCAGGACCTACAGTGGATTCATGAGAAATGTTCAAGCTCAAAGTAGAATTCAGGCCAGAATGCTTATCATTTGTCTGCCAGCTCGTTGGTTGGTTTCTCACTCAAAGCTCAATTTTTGCGCTCGAGGGCTGATCAGTCTGTGTTTTAAAGTGAATCTGGGCCACAATAAGTATCGATGCCCAAAGTGGAATTCGAACTCACGAACTGTTGAATTTAAAGACAAGAGCTCGTCTATATTTATATCATCATTAAAATTATTTGGGTGCCCTTGTCCACCAAAAATTTCAGCCTACAAAACTCATTCAATACAACGCGTCCATTTTGAGCCACCCTCAGGTGAGGAGGTGAACATCTGAGTTGTCACTGTACCATGTCAACCAGATGCATCGAATCCAATTAAAGTTATAACCACTTTTAGAAATTAATGTTGTAAAAACACGCCATTATTTTTCCTCCCGCATTTTAAAATCAATGGATCTTAAAATACCCATTAAAATTGTCTAAAGAGTAATGACACCTATACCAATTTTATAAAACAATGGTTTAAAACTCAACATTAAAATTATACCCACTTTTAGAAAGTAATGTTTCTATTTTATCAGCCCAAATTATCGACGAAAAGACGTTCAGAAAGCACCTCTTTTTTCTCAGATGCATTCAAAAATAATGAACTCCTCTTTACCTCCAAAGAGGATATGAATGTATATACTATAGAAATATTTTAAGTACTTAAAGATATCAAATATATAAACAAACAAATGGAAATGAATAAAAAGGATTTGGTTAAGGTCGCTTCACCTTAATTTATGGCTTTCGAACAGAAGCTTCAATCAAAGATACTTTCATCAAAGGGATGTATTAATCGAATGCTTAGAAGAAAAGTTTCAAAAAATAATGGAGAGTCTTGATGAGAGCTGAAGGAAACAATTGTTTTATGAATGCAAAATAGAAGTTTTTATCTTTTAATAGTTCGAAAACTATTAAAAAATATATTTCTGTTTTCCCTACATGGATCATTACATATTTCGCTTTATTCCTATTGTGTAGTGGGCTAAAGTGTTAATGCCATCTGGTAATATATGTTGCTTGTCATCCTGCCCGGGGAATCACATGTATGGAAGGAATCTCATTCTTCTGATGAGATTCATGGATCTGTATAATTCCTGTTGTAAGCCACTTTTATAATCCTAGAGCGAGATCTTATTTTTAACAACACTTTCACACCTTTTGATTTCTTCAGTTTTACAAGCATACATTTTGGACCCTACAAATTCTTCCAAATTTTTCCTCTCATTTTCCCCAAAACCTTTTTATTTACTCGCTGTCTATTATTTTCCGCATAATCAGAGGAGTCAAAATAATCCTCTTTCATATCTTCTAAAAATCATCAACCATTTTATAATGAATATCTGTATCAATATATAATAACTTAATGTGTTCCCCATACTTTGGTTTCATGACATTATAATGGAAGACTTGGAAAGATCTAGGATACTCATTCCAACGTATTACCAAAGATTATTTTAGTTTTATTCATATGTATAGCGGCTAAATTTTCTTCAAAATTGGTCCTTCCTTTAAAATTGGGTTTAGCTATAAGTTTTTCAAATTTCTCCGCATCACAGCATAGTTTGATAATCAAGTCTTTTGCTCCATTGTTTTCCCAAACACTTGTAAAATTCCTTTTCAAAATCATTAGTTGCTTTGGTTCTCATTTCTGTGTTTAAGCCTATATATTTCTTCGGCCAAGATGCCTGCTTCAATTCTAAAACTCTATGGACATTTTAACATCCATTTGTAAAAATTGTTTTCAAACCGTGTAATGAATCACATAGTGTTCTTTATCATGTAGGGTTGTGAGTAATTTTGCCTGTTTTGAGCCATCTGTCCTCTGCTCCTAATGGCAGGTCTGGATGCAAATTGTGCAGATATTCAGCATCTTGCAGGTCACATTTTATAATGTATCCTGTGTCTGATTCATCAGATATTTTGGTTACATCAGAACTCGCCCATCCGAAGTCGCCATACGGTAAAAATTGGTTCATTGCCCATCTGTAAAGGTTGTTTGCGTCAAGGTACATAAGGTAGTTAGATACTTTGTTCTTATCCTAGTCTTTCATGTATTTATTATTTGTTTTCCCATATCTATTACAACATTGAGAGATAGCTCCTCCTTTTCATGATATCATATCCTAATTATTCAATAATTCTAAATCGACTCCAAGGGCATCCCAAGAGATTCCAGGTGCATTCAAGTACCAAGCACAATCTAGTTAGTATGTCTTCAGACAGACATCTCTTAAGTGTTCTATAACATCAGCATTTATGTTTATGAAATTCTGTTGTGTGATAGAAGAAGTAACAGCTTTGTGTAAATGAATTCGGATTTTAAAAAAAAATCACGAAAATATTTCTGAATATATCCTAGAAGTTATACTTGATCGTTGATGATGACTTTTTCTAAATTGTAAGAAGATGATTAAAAACCCATTTGAATTTCTTAATCATTATGACTTATTCATTTTGAACTTTCATTCTCATTTTAGTAATGCAAAGTACACTTACATTTCAACTGCTGGCAACCGAGTTACTCTGATTATTCAAGTTCCGCACATGCGCTATCGAACACAGATTTTCATCCAATCAGCTGCCTAAGAGCATCTCAATGGAATGATTAAGTAGTTTATATAAAGAAGTAATCTCTTTATTAACATGTAACTTCGATATTCACACATCGTATTGTGCTGCTTCGATATTGGCTTTTGATTACTGATAAACTATTATTATATTCTTTGTTTATGTATTAAATATTTAAAAAAAAAATTGTTTTTGTTTCACAAATTGTGAACATTTAATTTGAAAACGTAATGCAATAATTTAATTCATTTTAATTTTATATTTTATTGACAAGATGTCAAGTTTATTTTTACATTCTGTTTCTCGAGTTTGATTTTCCATTTCAAACAAAGTAAGTTCAATTTTTCTTGAATTCCTTATAAAAGATGACTAGAACTTGAAAGTTGTATCAGTGAATCTTAGATAAATTTTAACTTGCAATAATTCACGTATTTTAAATGCACAAACCGGCCTAATAAAGTATTTAATTTTGCGAAACAGAAATTATGATGAATAGTAACTGTTGTATTAGCAATAAATATTTAAAAAAGCTTTTTGTAATTAGTTTTTAATGATAATGCTATTCTTAATGTTTTATTAGTGTAAATTTCATCAAATTTATGGAATTGTTTACGCCAATGTATTTGTGGGAAACTTTCAATTATTTATTACTCCTGAAAATTTTTAACTTAAAACTCCTCTGTCTTTAAAGAAGACATTTTTATATTTGGAAGCTAATTACTCTGGCTATTTTCTTCAATTTTATATAACATGTATTTAAAATTTAATTATATATTAAAAATAAAATTTAAAATACTGTTCTATGTTCAGATTTTCTTTTTAATGTTATATTTACAAGGTAAGTAATATCACTGACAGATAATATTGCGAAAATGTGCACCTGTATGAATTCAAAGTTTAACTTGCATTCATAAATGTGCATATTTTCGTATTATTGAAATAATTCTTTACCTTGAAAATAATTATATTATTTTCTAAACATCAAAATTCCTGTGAAGTATTTCTTGAATAAGGGGTACTAAATGAGCTGTAAAATTACTAGATTAACCTAATTTTGAACTTTTCATTAAGATTTAAATTAAGCCAATTGAATTCACTATTTAAAAAGGGATGAATAAATTATTTAAAGCTAAGGATTTTGTATTAAATTTGTTATGTTTCTTCAATAATATCAACAACTCATGCTCCTAGAAAATTTTGAATTTGTGTTTTTTGATTACATTTGTAAAATTGATTGATAATTACTTGTGAATTTATTAAACTATGAGTATTTATTTGTATGTTCATCGATTTCAGTCACTAAATTTAAAGCTCCATTGCATATATAAAATTTGAAATCTTAAAAATCCAAGTGTTAAACTGAAAAATTGCTTAAAACAAAATTTTTTTGAGCATGAAGTTCATCAACGAAAGATCAAATTTTACAAGAATAATTTCTGTCAAGATAATTTTAATACTTGAATTTTAAAATGAAAATATATTTTTGTACAGTTTTTTGATGCTACAAACTCTAATATTTCAGAAAAAATTTTATTGTAAGAATTTTTTTTTCAAAAGCAATTTTCTTAATTTTTAAGAAAAATTTTTAATTTTCAAATCAAAATATATACTAATAGATTGTTATTTATTCGATACGTTTAAGTATATCAAACCTAATTATGTCAAAGTATTTCAAACTTCAGAGATTTTAAAGTTCATGCATAAGCCTTTTTAGAATACTCTAATTCTTTAGGGAACAATATTTGAAGTTTTCAGAATTTTAGATATAACTTGAACTTAATACTACGTAATTGCTAACTTTATAAAACTAACATGACTTAACACTAGTAAGTACTTTTAGAACCATTTTTCAAAGTTGTTAAAAATAAAATTTTGGTAAGTTAGTTTATGCAATGGTTTCATTAAAAAGAAACAATTTGCAGATTTCGAATTTTCTTAAACTTTGTGATTTGTCGGAAGCATATGTTGAGTTTTTAGAAATTAGAAAACGTTTAGTATGACTTTCTGCAGTAAAATTATTCATTAATGCACGAAAGAATATAAAACTAGTAAAACTGGAAACATATTGTGTAAAAATTTACATGATTTGTGAAGAAATGAAGTTTTTCTGCGTGAAAAATTATATCTCAAACTTTTAGTTTCTTTCTTAAATTTAAATTTGCAATAGAAAAACTAGGGATTGTACTAAGGAAAATATCCTGCTTCTGAATTAGTCAATTAATGTGCACCAATAAAAAAATTTAAAATGCTTTGAAATAGTGAGAAACCTTGTCTACTTCAAGAACTTCTAAGTTAAATAAAATATGTTCATACAGCCGTATGATCGCACATCTCAATTGTTTACTGAGTATGTGATTGTGACAAAATCAAATTTGTTTTGCTTTTCTATTACATTTTGATAATTGATTTTCATAAATACTTTACCATGTTCATAAATAATTTAGTTTTGCCATGGTAGCTATTAAAAAAAACTCTCAAATTCAAATACTTTTTATTAATGAATAAAGCAATTTTTTACGGAAACTAGTAAATGTACATTTTTGGAACCACTTTATTTTAAATTTCTCTTTGTTTAAATTAAAAATTTTTGAGTTTTTTAGTTAAACTGGGATTTTTTTTATAATTTTCTTAAAATTTGTAAACTCTAAATTACATCTTTCTCAAAATGCATTTTTAATTACAGGAGAATTCATAGAATTATTCACGATATTTTAATGTAATCAAATGGAAAAATTTACAAATGGATTTCGTTGAACAAAATCGAAATTAATGTAATAGTTTTATTTGAAAAAACTTGAAATTTCAAATTTTGTTACTTTCTGCGAACTGTCTGTAAACACAAATTTTTAGAAATTAGAAAACGTATAATTTTACTTTTGTAGTAAAATTCATTAATGTGCATGAAAGATTATAAAACTGAAAGTTTTTATTATATTGTATTTTATTGTAATTCAAATTGTGTTAAGATTCTGGCATGATTTGAAAATTGAAATTTTTGTGCGTGAAAAATTAAATATCAGTTCTGATTTCTTTCTTAATTTGTAGAAAATTACGGATTGTATTTAAGAAAATCATGTGAAATACTTCTGAAGTAGTCAACAACTAATAAACACTAATAAAGAAATTTAAAATGATTTTCACTTTGAAATAGTGAAAAACCTCCATTTTGTCACGTTCAAAATCTTCTAAGGTGAAGTACCATCATACGGCTGTATGAATACAATCTCAAATTGAAATGTGTTACGTGCTCTTTGAAACTAAATCAATGACAGAATTATAACTTTTTAAAATGAAAGAATTTTGTTTTATCTTGACTTTTATTCAGCAAAAATAAACTATACTTTCTTGAAATTTTTCCCTTTTAAACATTAAATGCGCAAATGCATTCCTTGCAGACTAAATTTTATAATTTTCCCCAGTATCTTTATTTTAAAAACTTTGTGTTCGCTTAAATTATAATGTAAATTTTTCATATATATAAATACTATTTGTACAATTTAAACTTTACTGTTAAAAGTTAATGAGTATTTTAAGAGGAATTTATTAATATGAATTCAAATAAATTTTGTCATACGTTTGCAATAAACTAATATTTTGATTCCACTGATAAAAATTTAGTTATAAAATTTTTACCAAACTAACAGTGCTATTTAGAAAAAATGATTCGGATATTTAAGTTTTCAAGTTACTCTTCTTAGAATCTTTAAAATAGAAACCTTTAAATTTGAAAATTATGGTTTCCTTTCTTCAATTCTTTATCTTTGAAACTATGTTTTTATATATATATTCAATTTTTTACATACTGAATTCACATTAAAAATAAAATTTAAAATCTTATACTGGAAAAAGACCAAATTTTTTTGGGTTACATTTACAATGTAATTAATATCACTGACATAAAATATTTCAAAAACAATGAATTTAAAGTTTTATTTATAAAATTTTTTGTCATAGAATTAATTTGAAAACTGCTAAATCAGCGTTTATGTTCAAAAAATAAATTCTTATGAAATATTAATTGAATAAGAGATGAGCTATGAAATATTAATTGAATAAGAGATGAGCTATGAAATTAGATACTTAATTTTGAATTTTTCATTAAAATTTAAATTATGCCTGGCGAATTCACCATTTCATAATGGATGAAAAAGGATTATTTATAGCTTATGATTTAGCAATAAGTTTGTAATATTTATTCAACAATATCCTAACAGTTCATGCTCCAAGATTACGAAATTTTGTGGGTTTTCATTATATTTGTAAAATTGATGAAATAAAATCGAGTCATATTCTGTTAATTTTTACTTGAGATTAGTATTATTGTACCAGAATCAATAATTCGAATTTGTTTTGAGTTAATTTTTTTTTGAACTGTGCAATTTATTTCCAATGAAAACTTCAAAACAATGATTTAAAAAAATTAGTTACAGTAAAAAGACCTGTTCATATCTATTCTTAAATAGTTTATATTTTATTAGAATGATTGTGAGTATTCATCAATTATGAGTATTCACCAATTTCAGTTGCCAAATTTAAAGTTCAATGCATCAGTCTTGAAAACCTCCAAGTGATAAACTGAAAAATTGCTTTAAACTTAGTTTTTTGAATTTATCAACGAAAGATAATTATAATTAGAAAGTTAATTATAATTTTACTAAAATTAACTGTCAAGATTAATTTTTAATTTTGAAATTTGAATTTTAAAATGAATATTTTCGTACAATTCGCTTCTTTGAAGCTACAAACTCAAATATTTCTTAGAAAATTTTATTGAAAAGTAATTTAATATTCAAATTAGACTGTATGTAAGTAGATAATAAAAGTTATTTCTTCGTACTCTAAATTCAAACTTAATACGCTCATGTCCAAATATTTCAAACTTCAGATATTTTAAGTTTCAATTTCGTGTATACTTTTAGAAATTCATGTCTTTAGCGAAAAATATTTGAAACTATCATAATTTTAGATGCAACTTGTAAAATATTTTTAGAAACATTATACAAAGTCTTTGGCTTTTAAATAAAATAAGTTGTTAGAGTTTTAATGATTAGTCATTAACAATAGTTTGCATTTAGAGTTTGAGCAATTTTGCTGGCACTTTTTTATATTAAAATTCTAAATTTTAGCAATCTCTAAATGCATTTTTAGCTAGCAGAGAATTCATAGAAATGTTCATGATATTTCAATGTTAATCTAATAAAGTGAAAAATTTCTAACAGATTTCGTTGAAACAGAATCGAAGTTTAGGCAATTGTTTCATTTAGAAAACTACAAATATTTCAAATTCTCTTAAATTTTCTTTAAACTGTCGGTAAATATTTTAAATTTTTAAAAATTACAAAACAATGTGGAGTATGACTTCGTTTTGCAGTAAAATTATTCATTAATGCATGACAGAATGTAAAACTGGTATTAATGGAAACTTGTATTATGTAAAGTTTCTGACTGATTTGTGAAGAATTGAAATTTTTGTACGTGGAAAATTAAACCTCAAGTCTAATTTCTTAAATCTAAATTTGTAATAGAAAACCAGGGACTGTACTAGGAGAAATATCCTGTGAAACACTTCTGTATATTTAATTAATATACACCTATAAAGGAATATAAAATGTGCTTTTCACTCTGAAACAGTGAAAAACCTTTACTGCTTCAAAAACTTTTGAGTTAAATATAATCATACAGCCGTATGACTATACACGTCAATATTTATGCGATTGTGACAGAATCAATTTGTTTTGCTTTTTAACTGTTGCTTTGAAAACTCCTTTGGAAATGAATGGCACTATGCGTAAATTTTACTTAATTACAATAAATAGAACTACGTGTTTATTCCTAAATATATTATTGGAATAATTGTAAGTATTAATTGAGTATTTATTTGTATGTTTACTGGTTTCAGTAGCTAAATTTAAAGTTCGATGCAGTCGCCTAAGATTTAAAATTCGATGTCTTAAATTCCAAGTCTTAAAAACCCAAGTAATTTTTAAGACTTGAAGTAATTAGGTCTTAAAAATCCAAGTTATAAACTGAAAAATTGTTTAAAATTAAATATTTTCGAATATTGTTTATTAACAAAAGATTAAATTTTTCCAGAGTCATTTGTCAAGATTAACAATTTAATTTTGATACTTGAATTTTAAATTGAGGCAATATTTTTCGTACAACTTGTTTTTTGATGCTACACTTAAGTATTCCAATATACTCGTATAATGCTTATAAGTATTTCAATGCTTTGGTCCAAATATTTCAAACTTCAGATATTTTTAAATTTAAAGTTCATGTAAACTTTTTTAGAATAATCTAATTCTTTAAGGGAACAATTTTTAAAAGTGTCAGAATTTTTAAATATAATTTGAAGGGTGAAATACTTTTTTTATAATCGTTTCATAAGGTCTCTGATTTTAGAGAAATTATTTTTTTTTAAAAAATATCAGTTTTAATGATTGGTCATTAACATAATACTGTGGCTCTCAAAAGTATTCATACACTTGTCATAAGCGTGTAGGAAAATCGCTGTAGTATGGAATTGAAATCGAATATAAGGCCAATATTTTTCGTATCTTTTCCATACTACTCAAAATGAACCCAAACTTTTTGCTTTATAATATTGACTTATTTTCTTTTTCTATAATTGAAAGCAATGAATCAGATAAAACACGCCACAAAAGTTATCGTACACCGAAACATTTTCGTGAAATTTCATAAAGTTTTTCTCAGCACCTTTTTAATTTTGGTGACATTTAAAAAAATAGTTTGACTTTTATGCTTACTTTACATTTTATATCATATTTAAAGATGTCCTTAGGCGTAAAGAAGCTACGAACAACATTCGAAAATAGATAACTTTCCATCATAAAAATGAAAAATTTATCCGGGATATCGCCAAATTAGTAAAGTTACCCCGTTCTACAATGCAGCATGTGATAAAAAAACTTTAAAGAAAATAGGATTGAAAATAAGAATTTGTCGCCCGGTAAAATTAACTCAATATGATCAAAATTGATAGTCGGGAAATTTTTAAAAATTTACGTTTGAGTGCTGCAAACGTTTCTACAGAATTTATTGAATTCTCTACTTTTACCTTAAAATGGTTCGAAGAGTAGTCAGACCAGCTGGATTACATGGGTGCACTGCTTGAAGAAAATTTTTTGTATGAGCAAAAAATAGAAAGTTTAGGTTTTCCTTCGTAAAATTAATCACAAATTCGAAGCGTATTGGAATTGTCTTATTTATAAATATAACATTTTTCGTTCGGATGGGCGTATAATTAATTGTATGGAGAAAAAAATTAGGAATTTAGTCCCAAGATCTTGTTTGGAACGCTAAAGCATGGCGGTGGAGTTGTCCTTGTGTGGGTGTGTATGTTAGGTTTAGGTAATTTGGTATTTATTAATGCCATAATGAACATGCTCTTTATTTAAATATTTTAAAGGGCAATTTAAAATAATCCGCCCAAAATTTGAAAATTGGAAGCAATATTTTATCAGGATAATGTTAGTCCTTAAATTCAAAACGCTTCTGGTGTTGTAATTAGTTTAAATTAAAACTACGGACCTCGTGTAGATTATTAACTTTATTATATAAAACAATAACAAGTAAAAGTAGCAAATAACAAATAGTGTATAAGTAATAAGCTGACTGTCAGTCAAGCTCTATTCTCCTCCGTGGTCAGAGGCAGAATGCTCTCATCTACATAGGCAAAGGTTACGACATCATTTTCTGTTGGGTCCCAGGTCATGTAGGTCTAGAGGGAAATGTAAAGGCAGATGCAGCCGCTGAAGCTGCATCGTCTGTACTTCATTCATATGTCCCTCTTGTGTCACGTGAGAAGGGTTGTTAAAAGATTTGTTAACTCTCTCTAGCAGGAGTCATGGAATATGCAGGTCGCAAACAAACTACGTGCCATCTTTTCATACCTCATCCCATCATCAGTTTTACCGTTACGAAGAGCAGATGTCAGATTGACTCGCCTTCGTATCGGACACACACGTTTCACACACAGAAATTTGTTTTTAAGTGAATTAAATCCATGGTGTGAAACGTTTGATGTACCATACACTGTTCATCATATTTTAATATCATGCCCCTATTTTAACTTTTACCGTTTTAAATTTTTTGATACAGACATTTTAACTATGTATGATTTGGTGGGGGAGCCACCCCACAGAGGCCTTTTTTCCTTTCTTAGGGAAATTGGTTTCATTAATTTTGTTTGAATTTTATTTTATTTTTATATACTTATGTTTTTTTGGATTTTAAAATAAATATATACATTAATTTTTGTATTTTAAATTTTTAAAGTTGAGTTTGGGTTTTGTCTATAATATGTCAATTTTCTTTAAAACTTAATTTTTGGCGCCACAAAACCCAACAGCCTTCAACATTCGCCAGAGGCGTATTAATGCGAAAAACGAAACAAAAACTGTAATGGTAAAAAGGAGGAATACTGTAAATTTTGAAGAAAAAACTGCAAGCTCTGTACCCAGAAGTTTGAAAGCTATTGTAAATGCTGCAGGATATCCTACAAAATACTATGTGACAAAAGTATTGCAATACGTGCATAAATTTCTTCAAAGTGTATGAAAATATTTGAGGTAACGTTTTTTTTTTTTTTTTTTTTTTTTTATTTTCAAAATAAAAGCTTTACCATGTTCATAAAACACTTTATGTAGTTTTGCCATGGTAGATACTAGAAAATTCTCACTTTCAAATATTTTTAATGAATAAAGCAATATTTTTATTTTAATTTTAAAATAAAACTGAAATTTGTAAGTACATTTTTGGGAACTGTAGTTTAGGTATGAATTTCGAAATTCTAAATTTATACTGGCACTTTTTAAAATTTTCTTAAAATTAAGTAAATTGATTTACATCAGTCTCAAAATGCATGGAGTGCGGGAGAATTCATAGAAATGTTCAAGGTATTTCAATGTAATCAAATAAAATGAAAAATTTGCAATTGGATTTCGTTGAACAAAATCAAAGTTTATCCAATGGTTTCATTTGAAAAAAATTGAATTCTGTGAACTGTAAACATAAATTTTTAGAAAATAACAGTTTGACTCAGTTTTGTAGTAAAATTATTCTTTAATGTTAATATGGAAGAATACAAAACTGGAAGTTACTATACTGTGTTTTATTATATTTATTGTCTAGAGTCTGGCATGATTTGTAAATCATTGAAATTTTTGTACGTGAAATATTAATTTTAAAGTTTCTTAAATTTGTAATAGAAAATTAGGGATTGTGTATTTAGAAAAATATCCTGTGAAATACTTCTGAATTAGTCAACGAAAATTGCAAAATTACTTCTAATCAAATGGGGCAATGATTATTTACATTTAATCTAATTTATTCGAAGGAATGCCGTGATGGAAGGGTAGCCATACAGGGGGGAAATGTAACACTACAGAAAAATTTAAAAATCAGTGTTCCAGAATAAGAATTTTAAATATACCTGTATTTAATGAAACTAAAAATATCCTTCAAAAAGATTGTTATCCATCACGTAGATTTTTTCAATGATAAGCAAAGCTTAGGTTTAATATAAAGCTTTTAGAAATTATGATCTGCACTAGAAGCTGAATAAATAGCATTCACTCAAGGTTTTAATTATATATTTCAGTCTGATTTTGGGCGTCACATTTTATTTCGTAATATGTGTTTAGTTGTAGGACCCTGTCTAATTATCAATCTTAACTAAAAAGTCGTAATTAAGTTGAATTCGTCCAGCTGATTATTTGCTATTTAATTATTTTATATGTATTAAAATCCAGGTGAAAATGTCTGCTTAATAAAACTTCTGAAAAAATAAATGATTCCATCATGCAACAGCTCATAAGCTCAAATCTTACTACATTATTTGTGGGGGTAAAATACGGTAGAAATTGCATGTACAAATATTTATAGTAGAGTGAGAATCAATTAAATTCTAAACATCAGCTTTATGCTTAAGAATTTACATTTAAGAATAATGAACCAAAAAGAATAAAATTAGCTTTAAAATAAAAATTGCCAGTTGTAATATGAATATATTTTTTAAAATTTTTTTAATATTCTTTCAGAAATGGATTCTTCAATCTCTTATCTGACGGATCTTATGCAATCTCTTTCTCTGAGCTCCTCCGGTAAGAGTTTTCATTGATTCCATTTTAAAAATGTTTCCCATTTAACCTCGGTAAAATAAAATCTGTAAATACTTAATTATCTTTTCTAAATGTGATGTGAAGTAAAATTTAAGTCCTGGGCAGTAGCAGAATATAACATTTTCACGGGGAAAACTTTGAAAATATGTTTGAAAAAGTATAGTGTAGAGTTGACCATTGCAATCTTCTAGAGTTGGTCAATTCATTACATTTTGTCTACAATAGACGTTGACTATTCTAAATTGTAGTTATTTCAAAGTTTGATGGTTCTAGCTTAGGTTTTTCTATTCTCAAGAAAAATCGCAATTGAATCTTTGTCACGCCTCGCAATATTCTCAGTTTTACGAAAGCACTCTTAATGCCCCCTTAGAAATTTTAGTTTAAATAAACATGGTTATGACAATTACGAGGAACCCCAGGAGTCAGTTCTTTTCTTCCTTGTAAGAGGCTCGCGGGAGTTTAAGGGCTCTCCTTGCGTAACTATTCTCATTCTAT